>CAUYUJ010016516.1:592610-835110 GCA_963575745.1 Prorocentrum cordatum | reverse complement strand
GAGGAGGAGGAGGAGGAGGGAGGAGGAGGAGGAGGAGGAAGAGGAAGAGGAGAGGAGGTGGTTTGAGATAAAAAGAACAAACAACAAAATTAGAAATAAAAAAAAGGAAAAGTGCGGGAGGAGCAGCAGGGGGAGGAGGAGCAGGAGATGGAGGAGGAGGAGGAGGAGAGGAGGAGGAGGAGAGGAGGAGAGGAGCGGGGGGGGAGGAGGAGGAGGAGGAAGGAGGAGGAGGAGGAAGAGGAGGAGGAGAGAAGGAGGAGGAGGAAGGAGGGGGGGAAGGAGGAGCCTTCTAGGGGAAGGATGTGCTTTGTTTCCCCTCTCTCTCTCTCTCGTCCACAAGTTGCGGCGCTCGAGGCTAAGGCGTGCGCGTGGGCGCTCCAGCACCTCAGAGTGGCCCCACCGTCGGGCGAGGCTGGCGAACAGCACCTGGCCTATCGCACCATGTCGTCGTGATCTTTCCTCTCCCTCCCTCCCTCCCGCTCTGCAGAGAGGAAAACTCTCCTCCTCCTCCTCCTCCTCCTCCTCCTCCTCCTCCTCCTCCTCCTCCTCCTCCTCCTCCTCCTCCTCGTCCTCCTCCTCCCCCCCGTCGCCTCCCCACCTCCCCCTCACGGCGCGTAGCGGGACTGGCGCCCCCACCTGACTTCAGGGAGCGACCGTGAGCGGATGCCCAGAGCCCATCGCAGCTGCCGCGGCCTTCCAGCCGACATTGCAGAAGCACGCGCAAATCACGGCGGCAGCGCAGAGATGTTGCCTCCAAGATCTAATGCCGGCCTCGTGTGATGTGAGCGGTGCGGCAGGGGTGGCCCGGCAGAGAAGGAGAGAGAAAGAGGATTGGGCGCGATACATTTGCGCGCGGAGAGGGCTACAGGAAAGGGGCCTTTAAGGGGACCTTTAGGGCCCCAGAGGGGGTCTTCAGGGTCCACAAAGGGCACCTTTCTCCCCCCATGTATCGCCCCCCACCCATGCTCGCCCGAGAAGAAGGGTGTGGGGGGGCGCGGCGGTTGTTGTGGTCAAGCAATTGACCGTGGCTTGTGCAAGACGATCATCGGAGAGGAAGCGCGATATCTAAAAAGGTATTTGCAACTTTTAAAGTGAAAATGATCAGGTTCAAGCCTTGCGTTTAACATGCTTAATTCCTCCTTACACCATCTAGAACATATTGTTTAATAGTATTTAATTCAACGATTTACCTGTTAGAGTGTCCATGGTCATGGCATCCACAAGTCGTGGTGGTGGTCGTTCCGTCGGTGGTCATGCCGGTGGTGAGCGTGCTGTGGTGGTGGAGGTCGTGGTGGTGTGGTAATATTGGCGGTGGTCGCTGGCGCTTCCCCCTTCCCCCTCCCCCCTCCCCCTCTTCGAGGGGAGAAGGATGTTCCCCCTCCTCCTCCTCCTCCTCCTCCTCCTCCTCCTCCTCCTCCTCCTCCTCAATCTCTCCTTCCCCTCCTCGGATTCTCTGGGGCAGTTTAGGAGGAAGTGCCTTTTCCAGGGGAGAGGCCCTTCAGGCTAGAAAGTAGGGCACGGATGTCATGGACTTGTTCCGATACGCTCGCGTTTTGAGGTCCAGTTGCTGGTGCAGGTCATTTGGCTAAGGTGGGTGCTCCGCTAGGCCGAGGCGGGTGTTTCTACACTGGGCTGAGGCGGGTTTCGGCGCTTGGCTGACGCGGGTGTTCTCGTTCTCCCATAGGCCTGGTGCCTCGACCTCGGAAGTCTGGGAAATTTCCTCCTCCTCCTCTTTCTCCTCCTGCTCCTCCTCCTCCTCCTCCTCATCCTTGTCTCCTCCTCCTCCTCCTCCTCCTCCGCCTCCTCCTCCCCACCCTCCCTCCGCCATTCTGCTCGTCCTCCTGCACTTCCCTTGGTATTGTGCAGCCCGGGAGGACCTGGAGACGGTCTGGGGCCTGGCCGAGGGCTTGCACAGCAGGACGCCAGCCGGCGTCGTTTTGCCGTCGCTTCGCCGTTGCCGCCGTCGCCGCGACCGCCGCCGCCGCGACCGCCGCGGTCGCCGCGGTCGCCGCCGTCGCAGCGCTCGCCGCCGTCGGAGTCGCCGCGGCCGCCGCCGGCCGCTCGGCGCCCCCGCGGGCAGGACGCCCGCCAGCTTCGCCTCGCGCCTGCGGCGGCACGCGCTGCGGCCCCCGCGAGGCGGGGCGGCCGCCCGCGGGCCCCCGGCCGAGCCAAAGGCGGCCCCCGGGGCGGCCCGCGCGGGCGGCGGCCAGGAGGGCCCCCCTGCGGCGACGGCGGCGCGGGCGGCTGGCGGCGTTCGAGACGGCGCCGCCGCCGTCCGCCGTGGCCGTCGCCGCCGCCCCGGCGGCCGCAGTCGCCGCGGCAGAGACGGAGGCAGCGGCCGCGGCGGCTCTGACGGCGGCGACAGCGGCGGCACCGGCGGAGACTCCCCCCGTGCGCGGGCGGCGGCCAGGAGGACCCCGACGACCACGAGGGGGCCGCCAACCGGCTCGAGAGGCCCGGCGATGACGGCGGTGGTCGTCGTCATAGTCGTTGCCGTCGTTGGCGTCGTCGTCGTCGGCCTTGCCGTTGTCGTCGGTTCGAAAGTTTTTCTCCGCGTGTCTGCAAGTCATGTCGTCGAGGTGGATGTTTCTGGACGTTCTCGTTGCCGCAGCCTTCGGCTTGGCCTGACCCCTAACCCCAAAGGTTTCCGTCGCTTCGGCGGCACGCGGCGGTTGGGAACATTGGCTGGGCCAGGTCGGACCGCGGAGCGGTTTTGGCACCGAGTTTGAACAGGTTTGGCCCGACCACTTCGAGAGTGCTCGCTCGACGACAAGTCGAGTTTCGAGGGCTGATGTTTTTGTGTGCCCTTATTGGTTTCTTCTGGTGTCCTGGAGGCTTCTCGTCGCCACGGTTGGGTCCGATTCGAAGTGCTGGTCAGAGCACGCTCCGAGGGAGCTTCAGAGGTAATGAGGACGGACCGACGACGACTGCAGTAGCGGCGGGGAGTGCGGCGGCGGGGGGGTTGCTCTTGCTCCCTCCTTCCCCCTCTCTCTGCACTTTTCTTCCTCCCTCCCCCCCACCCCCCGCCCTGCCTCCGCACCCTTTCCTCCCTTGTCCTCCCCCTGCTTCTCCTCCACCTGGTCCTCTTCATCCCCCGGAATGAGTGGAGCCTTCATTTGTTCATCCCTGCCCCGTGGTATTTGCTAAGGGGGACTCTTCGTGAACCCGACCGACTGTCCGTTCGAGTCCTCTTCCTCCTCCGCTATTTGCTCCCTCTCTTCTCCACCCGTAATCCCCCCCGCACCATCCGCACTACAGTTACTCCATATGAATGCTGCTCTCCACTCTTCCCCGAGGACGGCCGGGAGTGGCCCGCCCCCCTCCGCGTATTGTTTGTTCTACACCAGGGGGTTCATGCTCTATTGTTGCAAGCCTTTGCCATCGGAACGTTTTGGTGTCTCAGAGAGGTGTTCCCGCTGCAGCGTGGGCCTTCTTGTAGGGCGAGCGTTTTGCTCCCGTCGTTCAGAATGGCACTCTCGCTCCAGCGCAGGCCACGTTTGTGGATCCGAGTCCTTCCTCATCATTGCCCCCCCCCATCGCTCCTTTCTCTTCCTCCGCCTTCCCCATAGACCTGCTCCTCCCACTCCTTTCACTCCAGCTTCATCCTCCCGCTCCTCCACTCCTGCCCTGCTGCTGCTGCTGCTGCTGCTGCTGCTGTTCGTCCTCATCTTTCGTCCTCCTTCCCCTCCTGCTCATCGGCCACTTCCTCCTCCAATGTACGCAGTGCGCAGCCTTCTTGTTCCGATTGTGTTTTGCCACGCGCTGGAGCGGACTGCCTCTGCCTCGCCGCCGACGAAAAATATGTTCCGATTGCACGTGACACGATGGGGTGCCTTTTAGAATAGCAGGTCCGCTATGACATGCGTCCGCGAATACTGGATGCATTAGCGGCATGGGCGGGGATGGGTGGGACGAGCGCACCTCAGCTTGCCCTCCCCCCTCTTCGTTCCCCTCTACCCCCCCGCCGCATTCTCTCAGCCCTGGGTATCGGCCAATGGATGCTACTTCGTGAACCCAACCGACTGTTCCTCTTTCTCTTCCGCCCCTTGCTCCCCTCTTCCTTCACCCTCCCCCACACATAGTCCCCCCCGCATAGTCCCCCTATCGTAGTTCCTCGGTCCCCCCTCACAGTACCCCCCCTCCCCCCCCCCTCACAGCCCCCCATCGTCCAACTGATAGTCCACCTCCTTCCCCCCCCATTCATCCCCCTACACCCTCCCCACGTCCCTCCCCCTCTTCGTCCCGCTCTATCCTTCCCCACCGCCCTCCGAGAAGAGAGGTTGGAGCGGGAGCGCTGCTTCTTCGTCCTGCCGGAGGAGGTCGTCGGCCACTGCTACCCGCCGAGTGCCAGCGAGGCCCGGCGCTCCTGGCAGCCCTCGCCGGCCTGCCCCTGGCGGATGGTCGCACTGGACCGGGGGGGCGGATAGCAGCACGAGCTCGGAGGGTGAAAGAAAGCGTCCGCAACAGAGGGCCTTCAACGGGTGCTGCATGTGCCCAGCTATGGTTTATGGATTGCCCGTTCGAAGGCTCTGGTATGATTGGTAAGCACTACTGTTGGGATTTGGAGGCAGGGATGCGACGCTCGAGCGTTGTGCGTTAGCGGTGACGCATCTCCCAGCCATCGTTGCCCGACTTGCTACGTCGCGGGTCATCGCCCAGGGCGCTTTGAACGTTTTTTGTTTTAAATGAGTTTTCGACACTGCGAATTCACATTTTGCGTTTTGTTTCCCAAGCGCGTTTGTCGGACACGAGAATTCACATGTTTTTTGTTCGCAAAGCGTGGATTCCTTTATGCTTGTGCCAGCGACAATGGGCGCTGCGTTACCGCCAAAGGACAGCCCTCGAGCGTTGCATTCCCGCCTCAATATGTTCACGCGCAGTGGTTGCCAACCATGCTGCATCATGCCAATACGCCGTAGATGGGCCATTTGGCACCCATTGAAGACCCCTTGTTGGGGACCTGTTCTTTTACCCCCCAACGAGCGCAGGACGGCAGCACGAGGGCAGGTCTCTGAACCAAGCCTGCCATAGTTGGTGTTTCTTCGGATGACGGCGGTTCCTGTCAGTGAAGCGGGGCTGGGGTGCGGGCAAGATGTGGTTCCATTTCCACTCAAGCAGTTGCGAAGCGTCTTGGCACGCCTATATGCCCATCACATAATGTTTTAATCACGTTTTGTGGTCCGCACGAAATGTTCTTAAAACATGTCTGGCTGAGACTGCTTTGTTTTAGCACATCGGCTTATGTTCTAAGAACCTTGTTTATGTTAGTAGAATTTGTTTTGGATTCTAAGAACACTTCGTGGTAGGACGATCGGAATGCCGGGACGGTCGGCCTCTGCTCAATCCATTGCCACTTGGAGTTTCTAGCGCCCTTCCCCAGAATCCATATGCGCACTGGATTTGAGTGAACACCTGGCCCCCAGAGGCAAGACTTCTGTTCGCATCCACTGCACCTCGGTCTTCTGTTTTGCCCCTTCCCAGGAAGTCACAGGCGCAGTAGATGCGGATGTAAATCTTGCCCGCAGCGGGGGCGCGTTCCGCGGTGCACACCACGAAACCAGGTCCCACTAAACCCACTCCCGCCAACTCCCGGTAAGAGCTCAAAGGAGAGGTACCCATACCGATACGGCTACCTTCGCCGTTTTTCTGGGAGGCCCTCGTCGCCACGGCTGGATTCGCCTCGAAATCCTGGCTCAGAATGCACCCCGGGAGAGGTCCAGGGACTCGCGGCGTCGCGACTACAACGGGTGCGTTTACGCTAGCGCGTGGTTTGCGACCAGCGCCGCTGCGGCTTGGAGGGTGGCCATGTTGTCCCACAGGCTTGCTGAGCTCTCGCTCAGCGCGGCAGAGATCCTTGTCGAGGTCTTCGCCCGCCCCCCCCAAGGCGCGGATTGCAAGCCACACCTTTGGCAAACGACACCCTTCGGAGTCGCCGAGCGCAGGTACTGCAATCTGTTTGCAGCGTCGGATCTCGGGGGTACTTTGGCCTTCGGTGTGCCCCCTCGCGCAGCTCGGAAAGCTGGCGCGTCTGGGCCCCCGGGGTTGAGGGCCCAGGCGCACCAGCTTTCCGAGCAGCCGCACGAGCGCAGGTGCTGCAGTTCTTCCCCAGTGGCGGTTCGCCGGGGGGGCCCTGCGAGTGGCAGGGAAGGATCACAGACGAGCCCCACCCTGGGGACGTGGAGCCCGAGGGCGTTTGGTCTGGCAGCCGTTTCGCCTGCGACGTCTTAGTCTTCACATATTCATCCAGAGTGTGTGTGTGTGCCGCCCGGGTGCCAGCTTCACTGTTGGTCTGGACGGCCACGATCCCCGGCAACAGAGACACGAAGGTGCACATCGCCGTGGTTTCCTGCGAATCCCTAGGAATACTACGTAGGAGTGCACGTCTTTCCTAGCCGACCTTCTCCTGGACCCGCCTCTTCAACGTTGCTGCTATTGGGGTGCTTTGCTGGGATACTTTTCCGTAGCGTCGGATCTCAGGGGTAGTTGACCTTCGGAGGGCTTTCTCGTCGCCACGGCTGGGCGCAGCTCAGAAAGTTGTTGCGTTGGGGCCCCGGAAGGGGGTCCGGAGACCGAGTTCGAGCTGCCGCTGTCTCGACTCGCCCTGCTCCGAAGGTCACCCATGTTTCCGACGATTTGTTTTTTCAGTCCGCGTGCTTTCCCTCGACTTCGGCCCAGCCTGTTGTCGCGGCCTGGGGCAATCGACACTTGATCCCGGGCGAACAAGTACCCCTTTGGAAGAGATCGGGACCTCTCAGGGGGCCAGATTGGGAATGGGTACGGAAAGACTGGGTACGGAAAGGATGGGTGCGTACGGAAGGAATGGGGACGAAATTTGGCAGCAGTTCTAGCCCAGTTTGAGTCGGATTTGTTGTTTGTGTCGCCACGGGCATCGTCGTCGCGAAGTGAAACCTGCTGGGAGCAGGATTTTCGGAGGTCCGCGCAGATTTTTAGGGTTGGCGGTTGACCTCCATCTTCTCAAGCGCGCGATCGCGCGGAGTTCTGGGGATGGTTTCGGCAGTGTGATGAGTGGCTCCGACGCCGACCCAACACGTCCGCTCAATCATGCCCGCGCTGCTTTCTGCTCCCCATGAAGACCTGAGACCGCAGTCGGCCTTTGAGGCGACGCGGCTGCCCTCATCGCGGCCGCCGCCGCCGTCACCGTCGCCGCATCCGCCGCCCTCGTCGCCGCCGCCGTCGTCGTCCGCCGCACTCGGCGTCGTCCCCCGCAGTCGGCGTCGTCCGTCGTCCGCCGCCATCGGCCTCATCCTCCGTCCGTCGCGCTCCGTCCTCGCAGCGGCACCGCCGCCGCCGCCGACGACACCGCCGCCGCCGGCCGCAGCCGCCGCCTCCGTTCGCCGCCGTCGTCCGCCCGGCCGCCGCCGCCCGCCAACGTCCGCCCAGCCGCCGCCGCCCGCCGCGGCCGCCCGCCGCCGCCGTCGTCGTCCGCCGCCGCAGCCGCCGCCCGCCGCCGCACTCGGCGGCACTCCGAGGCGGCGCGGCTGCCCGCGGCCCTCCACTTCGGGCCGCCCGCGGAGGGCGGCGGGCCCGGCGGCGGGCCCGCGGCGGCGCCGCGGCGGCGGCCGTCGATCTGGGATGCGGGCGCGGGCGGGCTCGACCCGCTGCGCGTGTTCATGGCGCTGAAGGTCGAAGGGAGCACGCTGGCATACGTACGCAGTCGAGCTTGATCGGTGGGTCTTCGCCCTGCCACCTGCAGGGTGCCCTCGTGTCCAGAGTTTCGCGGCCCATGCCTGCCACGTTCTTGATGATGGCAATGTGGCCCTCGGAACGTCTCTCGCGTGACCTCTCTGATAAAGCTCGACTGCAATTTGTCGGAAGTCCGCGCGGAGTTTTTGGATCGGTGCTGGGGCCGCGCTGGCGGCGCCTCCGCCCCAAGCGCACTCCGCCCGCCAGGGAGGCGGACCCGGCGCAGCGCAGATCCAAAAAGTCCGCGCGGAGCTCCCACAGTTGAAATATGTTTGTGCAGTTTTTGTTGCCCCTCTTGAAGGACGCCCTCGGGGAGGACCTCGTTGCCGCCGTCCGTCCGTGCCGTTCCGTCGTCATCGTCATCGTCATCGTCTTTGTCGTCGTCGTCGTCGTTGCGGTCGCTGTCGCCGTCGTCGCCGCCGCCGCCGTCGTCGTCGTCGTCGTCGTCGTCGTCGTCGTCGTCGTCGTCGTCGTCGTCGTCATCGTCTCCGTCGTCGTCGTCTCCGTCGTCTGTGTCGTCCACCGCCCGTCGTCGATGCTTCCTTCCCTGCGGTCCGAATCCGCTCGAGATCGGTGCCAGGCCCCCTCCCAGGGCGCATCCTGACCCGTTGTGCGACGCGGCTCAAGCTGGGGGGTCTCTCCGAAGGGCTTAGGCGACCCGTCCTTCTCCTCCTCCTCCTCCTCCTCGTCCTCGTCCACTTCTCCTCCTCCTCCTCCTCCTCCTCCTCCTCCTCCTCCTGCTCCTCCTCCTCTCCCCCCTCCCCCCTCCCCTCCACCTCCTCCATCTCCTCCTCCTCTTCCTCCTCTTCCTCCTCTCCTCCTCCATCTTCTCCTCCTCCTCCTCCTCCTCCTCCTCCTCCTCCTCCTCCCCCTCCTCCTCCTCCTCCTCCTCCCCCTCCTCGCCCTCCCCTCCTTGGGTCGTCTGGCGGCGAGAGCCTCCCCCCCTGGGAGGTCCACAGCAAGCTTGATAAGCGCCTGGCAGAAGGCCGCGGCGCTGTCTCGACAGCGGCCCTCCGACAGGACTGGGCCCGCGACCGCGAGACCCACGTGTGCCTGATCGGCCCCGCTGGGGACGCGCAGCTCGCCTGGGCACTGTACGAGGTCGTCCGTGTCCTCCGTGCCGCTGCCGCCGTCGTCGTCCTCGCCGCCGTCGTGGCCGCCGCCGTCGTCCCCGGAGATGCGGCTTCACAGCAAAACACAGCGCTGCGACAAGTCGCGACCGCAGCCCTAGTCACCAACTGTTTGCGGAATTTGTGGAGCACGAGCGATCTGTGGTGGCCCCCGGGCCCGGATCTAGGCAAGAACGCCCAGTGTTGAAGATTTACAACGCACGGACGTGGTTGGCGGGTCATAGCTCGGGTCTCCGGCGACCGGTCGGGACAATCCGTGCACCCCCGAACGCATCTCGGCGAAGCGAAGCTGTTGGAACGCATCCCGAGGCAGGAAATTTTCCGTGAACCGACGGGAACGTTCGAACACCTCGAACTCCGCGTCGTGGCCGGCGCTCCCCGAGGTGCTCACGGAGCAGCTCGCCCTGCGCCACGTCTCGGTCGCCAGCGGCGGCTTCGCGGCCGCCCGCGCGTGCGCCGTGCGGCTCGGGCTTGAGGCGCCGCCCGTGGGGGCCGGCGAGGCGCGCGGCGGGCAGCCCGCGGAGGGCGCCGAGGACCTGCCGCGGGCCCGGGGTCGTCGATCGTCGCCGCGGTCGTGGACGTCGTCGTGGTCGCGGTGGTCGTTCTGAACGTCGCAGTGGTCGTCGTCGTCGTCTCAGTCGTCGCCGTGGCCGCCGTCGTCGTGGCCGCCGTCGCCGTGGTGGTGGTCGTCGTCGCGGTGATCGTCGTCGTCGTCGTCGTCGTCGTCGACCTTCGTGGTCGCCTTCGCCGTCGTCGTAGTCGTTGGCGTTGTCGTCGCGGTCGTGGTTTGCCGTCGTGGTGTCCCTTTTGCTCCGCGCTCCTGAAAGCTCCCCCCTCAGAGGGACCTTGGCATGATGAGGGCGGAGGAGGACGAGGATCGGCGACTACAGAAGGTATGGTTGCGCCGGGGTGTTGTTTGCGATCGGCACCGTTGGGGCCTGGGGGGCACGCCACTGTCCTCGTCGGGCCTCCTCGGGGCGCGGGCAAAACTCTATCGAGTTCCCCGCGCGCCCCCCAGGGTACCCCCTAGGATATTCCCCAGGGTGCCCGTTGCAAACCACGCCCTTTGCAAACCACACCCTTTGGAGTCGCCGAGAGGAGGAGAAGGAGGCCCTCCACCTCCTCTTCATCTTCCATTCTTCTCCTCAGCTTTCCCTGGGGACGGGTCTTAACAGTTGCCAGCCTTTGTTCAGACAACAGTCGTGCAATGCTTATGTCGCTAACCATTTGAGAAGCTATGCCTGGCGGTTGGTCTGCCCGTTGGCTGATCGGGTTGACCAGGTGGTCTGCAGGGTGGTCCGTTGGTTGGCTTGGCATCGCTCGGGCGTGTGCATTTTTTCTCGGCGATGACCATCGATGAGCATCTTTGATCATTTAGCGAAAAATGCACGCACGAAGTCGAAAAATGCACGGGGAATGGACGCCCGAGCGATGGCAAGTTGGTCGGTCGGTTGGTCGGCTGGTTGGCTGGCAGGTTGTGTTGCCTTGCTGGCTTGCTTGCTCGCTGGGTGGCTTGGCTGGCTTCCTCGGTCAGCAGGCCGGCCGGCTTGTGCGGGACGCGCCGGCTCCATCTCTGCGCGAGGCGGCACCGCGCCCCTCGCAGAGCGCGCGGAAGGTGAGAGCACGGAGACATTCCGACTGTGGTCGCTCAGATCGGGGGCAGGAGCGTGTCCAGTATGGCATGCTGTGACTGTCCACCGCTCAGTGGCAACTGGCGGCCCGGTCACGGTGTGTGCTTTTTCTGATTCAGACTTTGTCACCCGAGCCGGCCAGAAAAGTTCAACGGCTGCGTTTTGCGGAGCCTGGGCCCAGATGTGTTCGTGTGTGCACGCGCGAATTCTCAAAGCAGCAGCCTCAGCGATGGTCCGGCAGAGACCTCCAGCCCGTCCAGAGGGTCCTTCTCCCTGCGAGGGTTGCTCTTTTCCGAAGACCGCAGCGTCTGCTTCGCAACGCATGGCAACCTGTGGCGCATGGCGCGCCCACCAATGCGGTTGGGCGGCCGGATGCGGCGAGTACGATATTGTGGGCGCCGCCTAGGGCAGGGGCGGCACTTCTCTTGGCATCGGTTCTTCTGTGCAGCGGCGGGCTTTTTGTTTCGGCGCTTTCTGTGTGCGTCGTCCCCCCATCCCTGGGGGCGACGCGCACGCCGAGAAGTCTTGTAGTCTAAGCTCCATGGCGGTCGCCGGTCGCCTTCTGGCCATACCGCTCGGGAAACGGTTTTCTACAAGATGTTCGTAATGTGTGCTCGGGTCGGTTGCACGACTCCGAGGAGGACACATAGTACTAGTTCAAAGGAGCATGAAGTATTCATATGGATAGTTTTCAAGATTTCCAGGCTGTCCTGTTCTTCCGCGCGGGCTCCAGGGACAAATGGTCGAGCGCATTCCGTCGCGCAGGTTTTTTGCGTGATGTGCGCGGTGCATTTTTCGCGCATCGGAGCGCCGTCGGAGATTCCAGGCTGCATGCTGTGTTGCTCTTGGGGAGTCCGCGAGTAGCAGCTGCTGTGGCGATGTTTTCGAGGCAACCCTTTCGAGTGCTGTTCGCGGGCGCAACTCGCGGCGCCCAATCGCGCGCGGCGCGGTGCGTGAATCAGCCAGCCGCGCCCGTCGGACCGCTTGGAAATCATTTCTGGATTGGAGAATGTTTTCAGAAAGCGCTTCCGCTTTTTTTGTTGGCGCAAGCGGTTCCGGAATTTTTGAGAAAGGGGCCCAGGAATTTCCCCAAAAACAGTTTTGAGGGGTGGAATGCGCCCGCCGCGCAGGACATCTGAAGAATTCTGAAATCCGGATTTTTTCAAAATGGGTTCCGGAATTTTTCAAAGTCGACCCCGACATTTTTCAAATTCGACTCCGGTATGTTTCAAACATTTTGGCCCGCTATTTTCAGAAACGCCCCCGGATTTGCTTTTCAAATTTATCCCCGGAGAATGTTCCAGAGTCGCGCGTGATTTGCCTTACCAGGTTTTTGGAACTTCGCCGAGGCGCGCGGTGCGCGGAGGCGGGCGATCGGACGGTGCGCCATCGTCCCCCCCACGCTCGGCAACGAGAAGGGGGATCAGCAAGTGCCAAATATCCCCTTACGGGCGACCGTTCGATTGCAAATGGGGGACCGACCAGCGGCGCCAGCCAGAGTAGACAACATTCGGCGCAAAGTGTACCCCGCGCGAAGGCTGTTAGAAATCCCGGAATTCCCGGAACGTATCAATAGCACGCTGGGTCAATATATTCTTCTCGTCCTACTAGTATATTCTTGTGCGCCCCATTCATTCTCCTCAGTTGGACCCGGCACCCGCGCTCGTTCCCCCAACCTTCTTCTTGGCATCGCTCGGGCGTGTGTATTTTTTCCTGGCGAGGGCCATCGAGGAGCATTGTGGGTCATGTGGCCAACGCAGAGGAAGCACATGCGAGACCGACGAACGCACGAGGAATGAACGCCCGAGCGATGGCAAGTCCTTCTTCCGCCTCATCGTCCCGCCTCCTCCCTCTTCATCTTTTGCCCCCCCTCCTGTTCCCTCATCTCCCTGCACGTCCTGTCCCCGCAGGGATGCTCGCGCCCTGGCGCAGGCGTGCGCTGCCTACTGCCGCCCCGTTGTGTGTCAATGCGCCCCCCTGTGCTCTCTCCATCGGAGCCCTTGCCTCCGCTTGGGTTTTTTCTCTCGAGGGGAGCTTCGAGGGCAGCAGCAGCTGGAACCCCTTGGCACAACAGTAATTAGACATTCGACCCCTCTTTCTCCCTGTCGTTGTGCTCCCCCTCCTCCTCCTCCTTTTTCCTCTCCCTCCTTCTCTCCTCCCTCTCTCATCCTTCTTGTCGTCGTCCTCCTTGTCGTCGTCGTCCTCCTGACATTCTGTGTATATATATATATATATATATATATATATATTACAGAGGGTAGCGCGAGACACAGTCGGATTCTTCTTACTAGTCGTCAGCCTCCTCATCTTCCGCCTTCGGAGACATCTGGCGCTTCCCTATGTGGCCAGCTTTTCTTCCGTAGTCGTGTTTAATGGTCCCAGGGCCCGCTGAAGGTGCCGCAGTGGCCGCACACGGCCAAACAAAGGTTGCGCCATTTTTGGTCGGAGCCTCGGAACTCTGGGTCCGCCTCCTCCTCCTGCACGCACGCTGCCCCCCACCCCACCCACCCTTCTCTAGGCCTGTGCGGAACTGGCCCCTTGATTTATTTTTTTTCTCTCTCTCTCTCTCTCTCTCTCTCTTTCCCCACAATCTCTCCCCCGAAGACGCCGGCTCTTCCAGAATGGAGCTCCCGCTGCAGCGTTGGCTCCGTTTTCTTGTTCTCAGTCCTTCCAAGTCATGTTCCCGCTGTAGCTCTGACCTCATGTCATTGTTTCGGTTCTTCCAGATCGTGCTCCTGCTGCAGCGTTGGCTTCTCCCCCCCCGCTTCCAGTCCCTCAAATCGTACTCCCACTGCAGCGCTGGTATCATTTCCACGGTTCCGGTCATTAGAAATCGTGCTCCCGCTGCAGCGCTGATCTCATTATGCGCCTCGCGCTTTCCAAACCGTCCATTTGCATTCCCCATCCTGTGTCATTTCGGGTTTTCCTCTGACCATGTTGTCGATATGAGTCGTGTTCTAGACGCGAGGCCATGCTACGCCGTGCTATACCATGCCTCGCGTGCTCTCTCGGGATCATTGCCCTGTTCGACATCCGTCCCTGTGAATAGTGAGGATATGTGCGCAATGGTAAGGGATGGGAGGCAGGAATCAGGACGTGTGAGATGAGATGACGCTTGCACACCTAGCTTGTAGCTTGTCCTTCCCCCCCTCTCTCTCACTCTCTCTCTCTCTCTCTCTCTAGAAGTACATACATCTGAATACTACTCTCCTCCCTCCCCGAAAGACCCCGAGGTCTTGGCCTTCCCCGCTCCGCGTATTGCCTTCACACATAGGATTCCCCAGCGGTGTTCGATCTTATGTGTTTTTCCACTCCGACCGTCTTCTGTGCTTCTAGACTGGCATTCCCGCTACAGCGTTGGCTTCATGTTCCAGCTCTCAGTCCTTCCAAATCATACTCCCGCTGCAGCGCTGACCTAATTTCATTGTAGCGGATCTTCAAAAACGTGTTCCCGTTGCAGCGTTGGTTTGCATTTTGTTCCATTATTTCCGAACCGTCCTTTTACGTTTTTCGTCTTGCGTCACATCTGGTTTCTCCCACAACCTGTTGTCTAAATGGGTCATGTTCTCGACCAGCGCTGGCTCTCATGTTAGGGTTCTGGTGCTTCCACACCGTGCATTTCGATTTCCGCCCTGCGTCATGCCCTTGGCATCGCTCGGACGTGTGCATTTTTCCTTCGTCGAGGACTATCGAGGAGCATCCTTGATCATTTGGCGAAAAAGCCGCGCACGAAACCGAAAAAAACAGGGAATGGACGTCCGAGCGATGGCGAGTGCCTGGTTTCCCTCAGAACTTGTTGTCGAACAGGCGTCGTGCTCTCGGCCCGACGACGCTCTGCCGTGCTCTTTTCTACGCCGTGGTACGCCGTGCACTGCCATGCATCTCGTACCCTCTCGGGGTCATGGCCCTGCCCAGCATCTGGCTGTGTGAATAAAGAGGAGAACTACGCCACAGCATGGGATCGGAGGGAGGGGCAGGACGTCAGCTGCGGCGCCTGCGCACCCAGCTTGCCTCCTGCCCCCTCTCTCTCCTCCTCCTCTTCCCCCCCCCCGCCCTTCTCTGTTCTCCAGGCCTGCCCTCCTCCTCCTCCTCCTCCTCCTCCTCCTCCTCCTCCTCCTCCTCCCTGTTGTTCTCATGTTCGTCTCCTTCTCCTCCTTCTCCTCCCCTGACCATCCTACTATTTACTATTCTCCTCCTCCTCGTTCTCCCTCTCCTCCTCCTCCCTCCTCCTCCTCAGGCAACCTCCTCCTCCTCCTCAGGCAACCTCCTCCTCCTCAGGCAACCTCCTCCTCCCTGTCCCCCCCCCTCTCCAGGAGGTGGGCGGCGCCCTCGCGGGCCCGCCCGCGCTGCGCGACCGGCCCGGCAACTGGCCGGGTCGCCGGGGCAGGGGCCCCCGCTCCACAGGGCCTCCCCGGGCCAAGAGCAGCGTCACGAGGCAGGGGGGCGCGTGCTCCAGATTTCGTAACAAAAGGGAGGAGGTCTGGACCCTTCACGACAAGCCATTTCATCTGGACGCCCGAAATGGGTACCGAAAGAATGGGTACGATGCCCAACAGCAGTTCTTGTTCATTCTGAACAGGATTCGCTGTCCACGCCGCCGCGGCCTGTGCACATTCGAGACAGGAGGCCGCCCGCCCAACAGCGGCCGCTGTTGGTTTGGGACAACATTTGCTGTTGGGCATTGTACCCATTCTTTCGGTACCCATTTCGGGCGTCCAAATTTCAGACCTCCCCCGTGGGAGAACCCTCCAAAACATCGTCCCCAGACCCCCCAGGCCCTGCAAGATAGCCTGGAAGAGCCCCCCCCCGAAGTGAGACCCCCCTCCCTTTCTTACGAGATCTAGAGTAAGTATCGCAGGCATCGCGTCGTGAACAAAAATCACGACGCGAGGCTTCAGTGCACCGTCAGGCCCCTCGGGGGGGCCTCGCAGGACCCTGGGACCGTCAAAAACGGCTCAGGACGAAAAGCCGGTCCCAGGGAATGGGTCGGGGCTTCCGGGGACCCCGTATTGAAAACACCAGGACGTCGCATGCCTGGGGTTGGGGCGATAAAATGGAGGGGCCGCGAGGGCTGCCGAAACGGGGCCCAGTGGGGTCCCTACAGGGGCCCCTTTCGGGCCCAAGCGGGGGCCTTGAGGGCCCGAAAAGGGCACCTCTCTCCCCCCCCTCATGTATCGCCGCCCCCGCCATTTCATGCGCGCCCACGAGGGGATGCTGGGATGTTTGCGGTTGGCATCGCTCGGACGTGTGTATTTGTGTGTGTGTGCGTGTGTTTTCCCACATGCTAAGTGGGGTTGTGGTTTTCTCCACTCCCGCATCGCACCTGCGTCTCCTTCTTCTCCCCTCCTCCTCGTCGTGCACACCACAAACACCGCACACGACGAACACACGGCACACACACACATCACACACACACGCACATTCACACACACACACACACGCACGCACGCACGCACGCACTCACGCAAGCACTCACGCACGAACGCACGAACGCACGCACGCACGCACGCACGCACACACACACACACACACACAGACACGCACACTTCAGACACACACACACACACACACCAGACAACACAACACCGCACACACACACACCACACCACACACACCGTACACACATCACACGTCAGACATGCATCACACGACACAACACTTCAAACACCACACCACACACATCAGACAGTACACACACACCACGCACAAAAGCGCACACCACACACACCACACATTAGACACCACGCACACACACACCGTGCATCAGACACACCTCTCGGTGCGCACGGGGTGATCCCCCTATCCTCGCCGGTCGTCCAGGGCGTGGCAGGCGTGGCACTTTCTCCACGTCGCAGGGGGTGCGCATGGGGTGGTCCCTCACCGTGGTCTCCACCCTTCCCAGGGTCGCGTGGAGCGCCAGGCGTGGCATTTTCTCCATACCACAGGAGGTGCGCAGGGGGTGGCCCTTCACCGCGGTCTCTATCCGTCCCAGCTTCGCGGGGCGGGGCAGGTGTGGCTCTTTCTCCACTCCACAAGGGAGACGGCGACTTTTTCCGCGACGACTTCTTCCGGAAGAATTGTCGTCCAGAAGAAGTCGTCCGGAAGAAGTGTCCCGGAAAAAGTAGTCCTGAAAAAGTCGTCGCGGAAGAAGTCGTTTCCGGAAGAAGTGGTCCGGAGTAAGTCGTCCAAAAGAAGTCGTCGAGACGGAGATTCTTCTCGTGATATATCGGTGCGGCGGAGACAGAAGAGGAGGGATAGGAGGAGGACGACAAAGAAGGCGTTCGCTAGAAGGAATTCGGAAGAAGTCGTCCAGAAGAAGTCGTCCAGAAGAAGTCGTCCGGAAGAAGGCGTCTCGCAAGAAGCAGTCTGGAAGAAGTCGTCCGGAAGAAGTCGTTTAAACGAAGTCGTCCAGAAAAAATCGTCTAGGAGAAATCGTTACGAAGAAGTTGTCCGGAAGAAGTCGTCCGGATGAAGTCGTCCAGAAGAAGTCGTCCAGAAGAAGTCGTTCGGAAGAAGTCGTTTGGAAGAAGTCGACAGGAAGAAGTCGACTGGAAGAAGTTCGCATGGCGCCAATGCGCTCATTTTTGCGCACTCACACGTTTCGTGGCCCCAGTGGGAGCTCCGCTGAAGGCCTTCGTGGCAGGGTGCATGGCGCTACCGCATTTATTTCGGCACATCTCTCACCTGTTCGCGGCCTCATAGGCAGCTCCGCCGAAGGCCCCAGTGGCAGGGCTGGCATGGCGCCACCGCGCCCATTCCGGCACACTCCTCCCGCTTTTCGAGATTCCATAGGGAGCTCGACCGAAGACCACAGTGGCAGGGTTCGCATTTGCCTGACCGCACCCATGTCGGCACACCTCTCACATGGTTCGTGGCCTCATGGTAGGCTCTACCCAAGGCCCCACTGGCAGGGTTCGCATGGCGCCACCGCACCCATGTTGGCACACCCATCACACGTTCCCTGGACCAATTGGGAGCTCCACCGAATGCCCCACCCAGACGCTGCCACGTGGCGGGTAGAGCGGGAGTGTACAATCCGTTCGGTCCGCGCGGCATTGCCACGTGATGAGTTGTGTGTATTTTGAGTTCTTGTTCGCTCCCCATGTCGTTGCCACGTGGCGAGTGGAGTGGGATAGTATTTCTGTATACCTCTCAGGCCTTGCCACGTGGTGTTGCCATGTGGCGAGTGCAAAGGAATGGCATTGGTTGCCGGCCCGCTTCGTTGCCACGTGCCGAGTAAAGTGGAGTACGTTTGTTTCGCCCCGCAGGCGCTGCCACGTGGTCAGTACAATAGAGTAGTATGTGTTCCCCCCTCGGAGCGCTGCCACGTGGCAGGGAGAGTTGAGCAGTATTTGTTTCGCTCCCCCGGCGTTGCCACGTGGCGAGTAGAGTGAAAACACATGTGTTCCGCCTCGCAGGCGTTAGTCGTAGCGTGGAGCACTTAGAGTTTCGCTCCCCAGTCGCTTCCACCCGGCAATTCGCGCGAAATCATATTTTGTCAGTTCAGCAGGCGTTGCCACGTCGCGAGGACAGTGGAGTAGCACATTCGTTCGCCCCCTTGGCCTTTACCTCGTGGCGAGTACAGTGAATAGTTGCAATTTCCGCTCCGCAGGCATTGCCGCGTGCCGAGTAGAGGGAGGAGGGAAGACGACAGAGGAACGAGGATGGAGGGGGGGGGCAGTAGGGAGAAGGCAGGAGGGAGGAGGGCGGAGGGAGCAGAAGGAGGAGGTGAGAGGAGGGAGGGAGGAGGACGGAGGCGGAGGGAGAAAATCGGAAAGGAGGCAAGGGGCAGGAGGAGGAGGGAGGAGGGAGGGGGAGGAGGGGAGGATAGAAGGCCTGGGAGGAAGAGCGAAGAGGTGGAGGAGGAGGGAGGAGGGGGAGGTGTGAGGAACGGAAGGAGATGGAGGAGGACGGGGAGGAAGGAGGAACAGAGGTCGAGGACGAACGATGTCGTTGCCACGTGGCGAGTTGAATGGGATAGTATTTCGGTTTACCTCTCAGGCCTTGCCACGTGGCGTTGCCATCTGGCGAGTCGAGTAGAGCAGCATGAGTTTCCGGCATGCCTCGCTGCCACGTGCTCAGGCGCTGCCACGTGGCGAGTACAGTGGAGTACTATGTGTTCCCCCCTTCCGAGCGCTGCCACGTGGCGAGGGAGAGTGGAGCAGTATTTGTTCCGCCCCCCTGGCGTAGCCACGTGGCGTGCGCGAGCGGGCGCGCGCGCGCGGACGGGCGGGCGAGCCCGCGGGTGGGCGGGCGGGCGGGCCGGCGGGCGTGCTGGCTGGCGGGCGGCGGCGTAATCATCATCATCATCATCATCATCATCATCATCATCATCAGCAGCAGCAGCAGCATCATCATTATCATGATAATGATCATCATCATCATCAGCATCATCAGCATCAGCATCAGCATCAGCATCATCAGCATCACCACCCTCATCATCATCAGCAGCATCATCGTCGTCGTCGATGTCGTTGTGATTGTCGTCGTCGTCTGCGTCGTGCGTCGTCGTCGTCGTTCTCGTCGTTGTCGTCGTCATCAGCGTCGTCTTCGTCCGCGTTGGAGCCATGAGCCGAGTAGCGTCTGGTGTTCGCCTCCGGGCGTTGCCACGTTGAAAGTAACGCAGCTGTGCGGTTTGGCAACATTGCGCGCAAATTGTGTTGTATCTTGTTCGCCGGCCTGCCGTTGCCCCGTTGCGAACGGAGTGGCGCTCCATGTGCTCCCGCCCCGCGGCGTTGCCACGTGGCGAACCGAATGGAATAATTATTTCCTCCCGCAGACGCTGCCACGTGGTGAGTAGAGTGGGAGTGTACAATATGTTCGGTCCGCGCGGCATTGCCACGTGATGAGTGGAGTGCAAATATACTTTTCGTTCGCTTCCCATGCCGCCTGGGTGAACTCGCCCCAGAACAAGCCCTCTCGGAAAAAGTTGCCCAGAAGATTTCGCCGCGGTATTGCCACGTGATGGGTACAGCGGAGGTGGTTTTCCTGTTCGTTCCCTGCGTCATTGCCACGTGGAGAGTTGGAGTGGGGTAGTATTTTTTTTGCCTCCCAGGTCTTGCCACGCGGCGTTGCCATGTGGCGAGTAAGAGCGGAGTAGCATGAGTTCCCCGCCTGCTTCGTTGCCACGTGCTCAGGCGCTGCCACGTGGCGAGTACATTGGAGTACCGTTTGTTCCCCCCTTCCGAGCGTTGCCACGTGGCAAGGGAGAGTTGAAGAGTATTTGTTTCGCTCCCCCAGCGTAGCCACGTAGCGTGCCCGAGCGGGCGCGCGCGCGCGCGGGCGGGCGGGCGGGCAGGCTGGCGGGCGGTGGCGGCGGCGCCGGCGTGGTTGTCTTCACCATGATCATCATCATCATCATCATCATCATCATCATCATCATCATCATCATCAGCAGCATAATCATCATCATCATCATCATCATCGTCGTCGTCGTTGTCGTCGCCGTCGTCGTCCAAGTCGTCGCTCTCATTGTCGTTGTCATTGTCGTTGTCATTGTCGTTGTCTTGTCGCTGTCATTGTAGTCGTCGTCGTCGGCATCGTCGCCCGTTGTCGTCGTCGACCGTCTTCGTCGTGTCCGTCGTTGTCGTTGTCGTCGTCATTGTCGTCGTCTGCGTCCGCTTCGGAGCCATGTGCCGAGTAGGGTCCGGTGTTCGCCTCCGCGGCGTTGCCACGCCGAATGCAACAGAATTGCGGTTTGGCAACATTGCGCGCAAAGTTGTGTTGTATCTTGTTCGCCGGCCTGCCGTTGCCCCGTTGCGAACGGAGTGGCGCTCCATGTGTTCCCGCCCCGCGGCGTTGCCAGGTGGCGAATCACATGGATTTGCTTTTTGTTCCGCCCCCCCACACTCCAGACGATGCCACGTTGCGAGTAGAGTGGGATTGTACAACATGTTCGGTCCGCGCGGCATTGCCACGTGTTGTTTGAGTATATGTTTGGTTGTTGTTCGTTCCCCATGTCGTTGCCACGTGGCGAGTTGAGTGGGATAACGCGTGCCTCCCAAGCCTTGCCACGTGGCGTTGCCATGTGGCGAGTAGAGAAGAGTTGGATTTGTTGCCGCCCCGATGTGTTGTCACGTGCCGAGCAGAGTGGGGTGCTTCTGCTTCGCTCCGCAGGCGCTGCCGCGTGGTGAATACAGCGGAGTGGTTTCTGGTCCCCCCTCGGAGCGCTGCCTCGTGGCAGGGAGAGTGGAACAGTAGTTGTGTCGCTCCCCCGGTGTTGCCACGCGACGACTAGAGCGAACAAGTCAGTGTTCCGCCGCGCAGGCGTTGCCACGTGGCGAGTCGCAGCGTGGAGGAATGCGCGTTTCGCTCCCCAGTCGCCATCTGGCAATTCGCGCGGAATAGTACTTGCGTCAGTCCCGCAAGCGTTGCCACGCCGCGAGGAGACTGGAGTAGCACATTTGTTCGCCCCCAGGCGTTTGCCACGTGGCGAGCACAGTGAAATGATTTCAGTTTTTGGCCAGCAGGTTTTGCCGCGTGCCGAGTAGAGTGGCGAGGGAGGAAGGAAGAGGGCAGAGGAACGAGGAGGGAAGTGGGGGACTAGGGAGGAGGCAGGAGGAGGAGGAGGAGGAGGGCGAAGGGGACAAGAGGAACAGGTGGCAGGAGGAAGGGAGAAGGGAGGAGGTAACAGAGAGGAGGGAGGAGAAGGGAGAGGAGGCAAGAGGCACGAGGAAGAAGGAGGAGGGAAGAGGGATGAGAGTAGAATAGGAGGCCTGAGAAGAGCGAGGAGGTGGAGGATGAGGATCGAGGATGGGGCCAGAAGAAGTCGCATCGGCAGGACTGACCCTCGGGAAAATTCGTCCAGAAGAAGTCGTCTGAAAGAGAGGGCCTGGAAGAAGACGCCCCAGAGGACGTCACCATTGGAACAAATCGCCTGGAAGAGCTCTTTGAGGAGGTCGCGCAGAGGAAATCGCCCAGGAAGAAGTCACCATCGGAAAGAATTGTCCAGAAGACATCTTCCAGAAGAAGTCGCCCAGAAGAAATCGTCTCGGAAGACACCTTCGGACGAACTCGCCCAGAAGATCTCCTCCAGAAGAAAAACGTCCAGAAGGGTCTGGACGAAGCCGTTCAGAAAAAGCTGTCGCGAAGAAAAGGTCCCGAAGATGTCGTTCGGAAGAAGTCGTTCGGAAAAAGTCGTCCGGAAGAAGTCGTCGGGAAGAATTGCTTGCGGAAGAGACCGTGCTGGGAAGAGACCGTTCAAAGAAGACACCGTCGTGGAGCAGATCCGGGGGGAAGGAGGAGGAGGAGGAGGAGGACAACAATGAGTAGGAAGAGGAGGTGGAGGATGAACGACGATGCGGGGGGATACATTTTCCGACCAAGTCGCTCGAAAGAGATCGTTCGGAAGAAGTCGTCGGGAAGAAGTCGCAAGGAAGAAGTGGTTTAGAAGAAGTAGTCCGGAAGAAGTCTTTGCGGGAGAAGTCGACCTCGGAAGAAGTGGTCCGGAAGAAGTCGTCCAGAGGGGTGGTCCGGAAGAGGTCGTTCGGGAAAAGTCTCTCGGAGGAAGTCGGCGCGGAAGAAGAAGTATGCATTCAAAACATAATCTTGGGATTCGGCCGCTCTTTGGATGCTTTTCGGTTGTGCCTGGGCCAGTCTCCAGGCTGGCTTGGAGGCCTCTAGGTGTCTCTTGGGGCTCCCTGGAGCCATCGTGGGGCTATCTTCGGAAAGGACAATTCGGGGGATGGAGGAGCGGGGCTGCGGCTGCCGAACAGGACGAGGTCGCGGAGGAGAAGGAGGACAATGCGGAGGACGAGGGGGAGGGGGGGGAGGAGGAGGAGGAGGAGAAGGAGGAGGACGAGGAGGAGGAGGAGGAGGAGGACGAGGAGGAGGAGGAGGAGAAGTAGGAGGAGGGGAAGCAGCAGCCTGGAAGAAGTGGGCCGGAAGAAGTCGTTCAGAAGATGACGTTCGAAGAAGGTGTGGGAGGAACGACGGGGCGAAGGAGAAAGTCTTTGAAGAAATCGCTCGGATGAAGTCATTCGGAAGAAAGCGTTCCGAACAAGTTGCCCGGAAGAAATCGTCCGGAAGAAATCGCCCGGAAGAAATCGTTTCGGAAGAAATTGTCCAGAAAAGGTCGTTTGGAAGAAGACGTCCGGAAGAAACCGCCCAGAAGAAGCCCGTCGGAAGAAGTCGTCCGAAAGACTTGTTTCCGGAGGAAGTCGTTCGGAAGAAGTCGTTTGGAAGAATTTGTCTGGAAGAAATGGTCTGGAAGAAATCGTCTGGAAGAAGTCGTTCAGAGTAGGTGAGGGCCGAGGAGGCAGAGGATACTGTCTCAGAAACAATCGCTCGGGAGAAATCTTTCGGAAGAAGTCGTCCAGAAATAGTTCGTCCGGAAGAAATGGTTCGGAAGAAATGGTCCGGAAGAAGTCGTCGCGGAAGAAGTCGACTTAGGAAGAAGTGGTCTGGAAGAAGCCGTCCAGAAGAAGTGGTCCGGAAGAAGTCGTTCGGAAGAAGTCGGCGCGGAAGAGACAGTAAGTTTTCATAGGGGTCGTTCTCCGCGTTTTTATCCGTCCCTGGCTTGCCAGGCGCGGCAGGTGAGGAGTTTTCTCCGCATCACACGGGGTGCGCAAGGGGTGGTCCGTCACCGTGGTCTCTAACCGTCCCAGGTTCGCGGGGCGTGGCAGGCGTGGCTCTTTCTCCACACCACATGGGTTGCGCAGGTCATGCTCCCGCCGTCCCAGAGTAGCAGGGCGTGGCAGACGTGGCACCTTCTCCACGCCACACGGGGTGCGCAGGGGGTGGTCCCTGACGCGGTCTCTATCCGTTGCAGTGTCGCTGGGCGCCGCAGGCGTGGCTCTTTCTCCACGCGACAAGGGTTGCGCAGGGCGTGGTCCTTGAGCGTGGTTTCTATCCGTCCTAGGGTCGCGGGGCGGGGCAGGCGCGGCATTTCTTCGTCGCCGCAGTGGGCGCGCAGGGGTGGTCCCCGAGCGCGGTCTCTATCCGTTTACGGGTCTCGGGACGTTGCAGGCCTAATTTTCCCCCTCCACTGCAGCATCAACCGTGATGTGCAAATCGTACGTATCGCACTCCTGGCCAGAATGGCAGTTTCGCCTGTGCCACTGCCTGTACCCCTGTCTGTACATTTTTTGTTGCTGGAGCGCCTGTGCCGGACGCTATCGGAGGCTTTTCGCCGACGGTGAGGTTCCATCACATATTCGTCTCTCTCAGATCTGATCAGATCTTCTCCGCACTCCTCGTCTCCGGCACTTTTCTCCGCTCCATGTCCGTGGAAGCGCGCCGTAGGAAACTTTCGTTCCGGGGGCCGTCGTGCATCTCAGAGGCCCTGGCGGCAGCACTGGTCGCCCCAGGCTCAAGAACCAGGTGTCGGTCTTTGCTGGTGGCCTGTAGGGGTCGGAGCAATTCCTCAGTGGGAGCGCCAATTCTTTTTTTTTCTAACAAAAAAAATGTTCGCCCCAGGCTCACACGGCGTGGAGGAAGTGGCCTCCCCCTCGGCGCCGGAAGGGGTTGCGCAGGGAGCGCGGGCGCCCGCCGTGGCGGAGATGCTGGACGTGGCCTCCCTCCTCCTCCTTCCCTCCTGCCTTCCCTCCTGCCTCCCTCCTACCTTTCCCTCCTGCCTTCCCTCCTACCTTCCCTCTTGCCTTCCCTCCTACCTTCCCTCCTGCCCTGCTCTTGCCTCCCCCTATACCGCCGCGCTCCTCCCCCCGCCTCCTGCCGGCGGCCCGCTCTCTCTCTCTCCCTCTCTCTCTCTCTCTCTCTCTCTCCCCCTTGCGTCCTCGCAGGAGGCTTGTGTCCTCGCAGGAGGGCAGGGGGGCGCTGCGCTCGCCCGCGTCGCAAGGCGCGCGGCAGGTGCAGGCTCGCGCGGCGCGGCGGCAGCGCCTCGGGCCTCCCTCCCGCCGCCCATGGTCACTCCGGATTTCGTAATAAAGGGCGGGGGGTCTCATTTCGGGGGGGGGGGTCTCTTCCAGGCTATCTTGGAGGGCCTGGGGGGGGTCTGGGGACGACGTTTCGGAGGGTTCTCCCACGGGGGGGGGGTCTCAAAATGGCTTGTCTTGGAGGGTCCAGACCCCCTCCCTTTTATCACGATATCTGGAGTAAGCGGCCCTCGCTGACCCTCTCTCTCTTTGTTCCCCGCGACGTCTTCGCGGCGTTGACCACCTCGCAGCATCCACGTATGTTGCGCGTCAGCAAGGCTGGCACAAGTGGAACTGAAGCATGTGGGGTTCCTCGGTAGCGTCATTTTGCGGTGAGGCCAGCGCCAGAAAATCTGAGGGTGTAGCATCTTGTATCATCTAGCGAAAAAGGAACGCGCGAAATCGAAGCATCGACGACCGAGCGATGGCAAGTGGGATGTTTGCGATGTTTGGAAGGGGGGATACAGGACGACGGTGTCCCAGGTGGGAGGTTTTCAGATGTGTTCGTCGATCCTCGGTGGAATTTCCAGCCTCGGGGTTTATCTCCAGCGGCTGCGCCTCGCCGAGGGCGTTCCCAGGATGCCCGGATCGCCCCGAACGGCCGCTGGAGGCCAGAGTTGTGGCCCGAAAACGACTGGGCGTCGAAGAGGGACGTGAAGACCAGGGTCAGGGTCAGCATTAGCGAGGGATAGGCTCAGAGGGGGTCTGACAGCCCCACCCCTCTCATGAACTTTCGGATTTGCTATCGTGGGCCTCTCGCCGATCGATCGTCGATGTATCGCCGATTCCAGGGCGATGCTTCCCCACTTGCGCCAGTCCCCACCCATCGTTGCCCCTCACTCGGGGGGGTTCTCTTCGTCGTCCTCGTCGTCGCCGTTTACTTCGCATCTTGGGGGGCCTCTCCTGTTCCCCAAATGGCTGTTTTTCCTTGTGCTCCGACGCGGGTTCGACGAGAATCCGACGGATACTCATCCCCCTCATCCGGGACGTTCTTTCATCGTCCGTCCACCCCTCTCTACATGCCCTCCCTCCCCTCACCCAATTTTGTCAGTCGCACTCTCCCCGTCCTTCCCTCCCCTCGTGCCTTCCTTCCCCTCTCCTCCCTCGCTCCCTCTCCCCCCCCCTCCCCTCCTCCACAATTACACAATATGAAAATACTCTCCCACTTCCCCTGATGGCGTCCGGAAGATATTCGGCACCCCCCCGCGTACTGTTTTTTACACACAGGATTCCCCGGAGTTGGGTTTTCGCTTGTGTTTTTTTCTAAAATGCTGCTCTCGCTGAGGCGCCGGCCTCATTTCTGCTCCCGAATCGTTCCGAATCGTGCTCCCGCTGCAGCGTGGGCCTCATTTTCGGATCGGTGTTTGGCCTCCGTCGTTCAGGATGGCGTTCTCGCCCCAGCGCGGGCCTCTTTCTCGCGCGCCCATCCGCCCGCCACCACCGCGCCGCACCACCACCACCACCACCACCACCACCACCACCACCACCACCACCACCAGCACCAGCACCAGCACCATCCACACCACCCCACTCCACCGTCCGCCTCGTCAGATCGCGCGCACCTAGCTTGCCTCTCTCCCCCCTCCCCCCCCTCCCCCCCCCCTCCCCGTGCCTCTCTCCCACTACCTCCTCCCCCCTCCCCATGCCCCCCTCCCCCCTTTAATGAGGGGTTCAACGGGTGGCTCTCGCCGAGGTCACGTTGACATGGGCGAGCTGCCAAGCTGGCCGCGGAAGGAGATTTGCGCGAAGGAGCCAGGGCAGCCAGAGACCATGCGAAGCCAGGAGGAAGTGGTGGAGGAGGAGGGGGGGAGGGACACCAGCATGATGAGTCGGTGGTAGAGGAGCTGAAAGTGGATGGCATACCGCTGATTATTATGACCTCCGTTCTCCCCAAGTCCTTCTCCTCCCAGTCCACCCCCTCCGCTTCAATCTCCCCGCCATTACTCCTGCCTCCTGTCTCCCCTCTGCCGCTTCTTCAGGAGCATGGGAAGAGGGAGGAGGAGAAGGAGGAGGAGGAGGAGCAGGAGAAGGAGGAGGAGGAGCAAGGAAGCTGGGTTCGAATTCTATTCCCCCTCCCCCCAGCAGTTGTCCTTTCCAACCCTCGTCACATCCCTTCCTTCAGCCCCTCAGTCCTCCAATTCACGATCCCCCTTCCCTTTACCTTCGCGTCTCTCCCTATCCTCCTTCCTCACTTGCGCCCCGTCCTCATCCTTCTCCCCTCCTGCTCTCCGCCTTCTCTCTCCACCTGACTCCCCCTCCTTCTTCTTCTTCGCCTCCTCCTTCACGGGCGAGAGGAGGTGGAGGACGAATGGCCATGCGAAATAGGAGAGACATTGACGAATGTGATGAGTATGGTGGTAATGAAGATGTGGAAGAGGCTGAGATGATGCATGGCGGTGATGATGGTGGTGGAGGTGATGGTGATGGTGATGGCGATGCTCTTGATGCTGGTGATGATGATGACGATGATGATGCTTACGGTGATGATAGTGATGATGATGGTGATTACGACCACCATATTGATGACGATGTTGGCACTGATCATGATGATGATGATGATGGTGATGCTGGTAATGCTGATGAAACAACCGCGATGCTGTTCATGCGGATGATGATGCTGATGCTGATGCTGATGATGATGATGATGATGATGATGATGATGATGATGATCTTGATGATGATGGTGATGAGGAGGAGGAGGAGGATGATGTTGATGGTGATGGTGATGGCGTTGGTGATGGTGGTGACGATTGTAAAGCTGTTGATGATCATTGTGTGGATAATGGTAGTGATGATGATGCTGCTGATGATGATGATGGTGATGGCTGTGCTGGCGATGCTGATCAATTATGAAGATGACGATGCTGTTGTTGATGATGATGATTGTGATGGCGGTGGCGATGGCGACGTTGACGACCATGATGGTGATATTGATGAGTCTGATGATGATGCTGTTGATGCTGCTGATGATGATGACGCTGGCGATGATGATGGTTGTGCGGCTGGCTACGGTCGTGATGATGCTAGCGACCAGTACGATGTTGTCGATTGTATTGTGGATGATGATGCTGATGTTGATGACGATGATGATGTTGATTACTATGCTTCTGGTGATGGTGCTGATGCTGATGATGAACGCAGTGGTGATAATGATGATGACGACGATGATGGTGGTGTTGCTGATTAGGCTGCTGCTGATGATGGCGCTGATGGCATGTGTGACGAGTGTGATGATGCCGATGATGGCGCGATTGATATTACTGATGATGATAGTGGTGGTTTATGATCATGATTGATCATGATGATGATGATGATGATGATGATGGTGATGATGATGATAGTGATGCTGATGATGCTGATGTTTCTGACGATGCTGGTGATAACGATGGCGACGATGACGACGGAGATGCTCTTGCGGGTGCCGATGCTGATACTGCTGACACTGTTGCTGGTTGTAATGACGACGTGGATGATGATGGTGATGTGTATGATGACGAGGCATCGCATGTGATGTTCGACGGTGATGAGTGAGGGAGATGAGCTAGGGTGGAGATGAACAAATGGGACAGAGGAGAAGGTGGAGGTGGGATGGGCGGAGGAGGAGAGGGGAGGAGGAGGAGGGAGAGAAGGACACAGGCTGCGCAAGGAGAACGGCCAGCGCGTGGCCAGGAAGGCTTTTTGGTGTTGGCGCCTAGCCGACCCCATGGATGTGCACCCCCTGGGTGCGTCGATGTCTGCAGTCGCTGCCTGACCATCTGGACGGCCCGTCGTCGTCGAAGCTGAGGGTGCACTCTGTCGCCACGATCCTCTTCCGAGAACTGTGGCCACCCTGTCGACCAGGGCTTCGACGCCGTCTAGCCGCTGCTGCTGCGGCTTCAGCTGTTGTTGCTCCTGGTCGTGGTTGCCGATGTTTCGGGCGAAGGTCGCGGTCAGCTTGTCTGCTCAATCGAGCAGGAGCTCGATCTGTTCGACGCCACCTTGCTGCCGCGCAGGACGCACTCGACCTGCCCCACTGCCTGTGGCCAGTCCACAGTGCATCTTGAGACCCTGAGCGGCCCTGCCCTGCAGCTCGGCAACGTTCTGCTGCAGCTTCTGCAGGACAGTGCGATGTCAAGCGCTGTCCCTGTCGCCCAGCACCACCTGAGTCGCGAGGTCTTCCACATTCTCCTCCAAGACGCCGTGGAGGTGGCCCCATGTAGCTAGGACCCACCAAAGTGCCCCGTTCTACCAACCCACTCCACCTTCAGGCTCTCTGGGGTGGAGTCCGACGGCCCCGTTCGCTCCTTGGTGAAGTACCTGCTGGAATGGAACCACTCCGTCTACATATGTTGGGCTGATTTCGTACAGCGGCACGGTGCAGGCATCCCAGGGGACAGAACCGACGAATGGTCGTGGCCCACAGTACGCCTGCTCCTTTTCCTGGGAATGATCTACGGGGATTCGATCCCGAACGACTGTCACCCCCCCGACATCCCGTGGGACGGGCAGCGGGCCGCAGTGGCCCGAGGGGTCTACCACCTAATGAAATCCAACGGGAAGTACCAAGACAAATGGGACAGCTACGCAGCCATTCTGACAGAGCAGAAAGGCCAGTGCCCCCTCCGACAGCGGATCAGCACACTGCTGACATTCCTCATGGGAATTGACAAGCCGCGCTTGGGTGAAGATGGCTGCCCTGCGGCAGGGGGCCAACGGAAGCGAAAAGCACGACCCTAAACAAAACGCAATTCAGTCGTGCAGCGAGTTCCTCCAGGCGCGGGGCGACGCAGGGTACGACGCCTACAAGATGGACAGCGACCTAGGGCTCAACGCCCACTGGCCGTCAGTCAAGGACAAGCACATGAAGCTCATGCAACGCGAACCCAGAACCCACGCTCAGCGCGGGTCCGACAGCAGCAGAGGACCCGCCCAATGGACGGCAGAGGGCAGGTCAGCCACGGCGGCGGCCGTGCATGATCGATGGGCAGGTGCCGTCGGCTCTGCCACCCCCAACTGGTGACAGGGCTGGCAGGAGTGGAATTCCTGGGGCCACCAGAAAGCACCGTGGACGGAAACGGATTGGAAAGGGGTAAGCGTTACTTCCCCAGGGGAGACGATCGATACACAGACAAACGCGCCCGATGGCGGGGCAGGGAGGACTCGTGCGCCCATGGCTAGCAGGGCCCGGTCAGCCTGTCAGCGCACCCCCTGCCATCCCAGCCCGTCGCCTACGCCTCCCCCCCCACCTCGCCCACGCTTCTCCCCGCTGGGGATGGTTTCACCTCGCAGCGCCCGGCCTCGGCCGCAATGCCCTGGGGCAACTCCCGCTGGGGCGGGGGTCTCCCCACATCTCACCCATGGCGCCGCATGGCTAGACAGCCCGCGCTGGAGAAGTGGACCCTCGCCTGGACATCTCGCCCCCCTCTGCAGCTGGGGGGCTAGCCCGCAGGCCTCACCGGTCCCGGGATCACCTACTTCGCTGCCCCACGGCAACAGCCACTCTCCCTCGGTGACACGGGGGCGGCAGCATATGCATCCCCCCCTGCGCACCCCCTTTGCTGTCCAGCCGTGACAGCCACCCTCTCTCGGCGGCAGGGGGAAGTCGTCTGAAACAGCTCCCCCCCTGCACGCCGCCCGGCCGGATGTCCCAGGCCCCATTTTGCAGCCTCAGCTCCGGTGCGTATGGCTGCGGCACATGACCCCCCCCCCATGGGGCGCGCCCTGCTGCCGGCTCACTCCAGCTGGGACCGCAGCGGCGAGTTTCTGCCAACCCCCCCACGATGTAAATGGTGTTTTGCGGCGGTCAGCTGCGCCCCCCTCATGCTCAGGTGCCTTCGGCGTGCAGCAGCTAACAATGTTACTTGTTTCTTGCGGCGGTCAGCTGCGCCCACTCTTTTCCACGGCGAAGGTGCTCTTCTCCGCGGGTTGCATCCACCCATGGGCACACCAGGAAACTGGAGACGCCCCCCGGCTCTGCTGCGGGCTGGCCGCGGCGAGGGACGTCACGTCTCCCGCCGCCCCCCCCCCACCCGTGCCCTCGGGGCTCGCCCGCGGCGGCCGCGGTGGCCACGTCAGCAAGGCCCTTCTGGCAGGCAGCGCTGGAGTCCCCACCCCACGGGCCGACCCTCAGCAAATGTCGGCGGTTCTGCATCCCGTCGGGCCTCTTCGCGGCAGGACGGCACAGTGGCGCTTGGGCAGTCGCTGGCTTCCACCGGCGCTGGGAGTTGTCCTCCGGAGGGCCTGGCTCTGAGTGTAGCAGCCACTGTACAGCCTGTGGTTTCCCCCGCGCATCGTCTCGTCCACCCTTGGGCCTATCCCGCAGGCGCCGGACTCGATGCGCTTTGGTTGCCGCTGGCCCCCCTTGGCTGGGCGGAGCATTCTGAGGGCTGAGCGCCGAGTGGTTTGGCCTTCCGCTCTCGCGTTGCCTCGTCTTTTCCACCGCGCTCTGCCCGACTTCCCTGGTCAATGTTTCCAAACCAGCTGGGCCGGCGGCCTGGAGTTTGGCGCCGTACCGGCGACGCACTCCGCTGCATTCGCACATTCTGCCGCTTGTCCACTTCGGCTCACACTGCGGCGCCTACGTGCGTTCGCTTGTGAATTTAGTTCATTTTGTTTCGCGCATGTGCGACTGCGCACTTGTTGTGCAGGTGCGAGCCGGTTTCCCAACGTGGCGGCGGTGTTCGCAAATTCGCATCGTGCCGCATGCCCACGGACTTTGCTTGTCGCCGCCTGACCGTTGTCGCGCGGCCGCGACCGAAACATATCCCCACCAACCCATCCAGAAAAGATGTCCGGGAGAGCTGACGGGAGAAGGGATGAAGAGAGGCGCATAGTGAAACAGCGTGGGCAACAACGGTGAATTGGGAGATCTCTGGTAGCGAATGGTGCGGGTGCTGCTGTTGGTGCTGTTGTTGTTGCCGGTATTGCTGGTGGTGGTGGTGGTGGTGCTGCTGCTCCGACTTCACCCCTCCTTCCCGCCGCCGCTGCTGCCATCGTCATCGTCGTCTTCGTCTTCGTCGTCGTCGACTCTGTCGTCGCTGCTTTCGCCGCGAGGGTGGTTGTGGAGGAGGAGGAGGAAGTAGACACGGATGATGATGATGATGATGATGATGACGATGATGATGATGATGATGATGATGATGATGATGTTGATGATGATGATGGTGATGATGATGACGATGATGAGGAGGATGAGGAGGATGAGGAGGATGAGGATGACGATGACGATGACGATGACGATGACGATGAGGATGAGGATGAGGACAGGACGAGGACGATGACGAGGACGAGGATGAGGATGAGGATGAGGATGAGGATGAGAATGAGGATGAGGGTGAGGAGATGGAGGAGGGTGAAAATGATGTGGGGGAGGGAGAGGAGATGAAAGGAGGAGGAGTAGGCTGAATAAGTAAAGGGACAGGATGAGGAGGAGGCGGACAAGGAGGAGGAGGAGGAGGAGGAGGAGAAGGATAATGAGGAGAAGGAGGGGGAGAAGGAGAAGGAGGAGGAGGAAAAGGATGAGGATAAGGGCCTCCTCGGATGTCTCTTGCGAATGTTTGCAGGCTTCTTGGAACGTCCGGGGGGCATCTTGGGTGCCTCTGGAGTCCTTATTGACGTCTCTTCGGGGCTTTTTGGATGCCTCTTGGGAGCCTCTTGGAGGCCTCTCGGGGCCGTCTGGGCGCCTCTTGGGGCTCTCTTGTGACGCTCTTGGGAGCTTTGGGGGCGCTTTGGGGGCTATCTTGGAGGAGATCGATCAAAGAAGGGGGTTCCTTAATTAGCGCTGCCCTTCCAGAGCGCCAAACATCGCCTCCTGATCCCTTCTTGGGGCGCTCTTGGGCGCTCTTGGGGCCGTCTTGGGCCTCTCTGGGGCCCCTCTTGGGGCCCTCTTGGGCCATCTTGGAGCCATCTTGAGGCCTCGGATGGCCATCGGAAGTGAAACGTCGAGAAGGCACAATTCATTGATGTTCATCAGGTTGCTCAAGGATTTTGGCTTCTTGGAAGCCTCATTGGAGAGCTATTTGGCTTCTTGGAGCCGTCTTGGAGTTTTCTTGGGGCCTCTTGGAGCATCTTGGGAGCCATCTTGACGCATCTTGCACTACCTTAAGCCATCTTGAAAGTTATCTTGGCCTCTCCGAGGCGCTCTTGGAGCCGTCTTGGGCCTTGTTGGACGCTCCAACCCCTCGCGACCACCCCCGGGGAGGGGGTAGGGGGAGGGGTAAATCCCTCCCCGAAGGGGAAGAAGGGGGTTGGAAGAGGAAACTCCCTAAACCACCTCCGCCCAGAGGGCTGGTGGGATTGCCGCTCATGCTTGCAGGGCTTCTTGCGGTCTCCTTCCTCCCCGCGCCCCCCCTGCCTCCCGCCGCATCTGTTTGGTGCACCATCTTGCCTCGGAAGTGCCCCTCCGCGGCTCGAACGCTGCTCGAGTCGAGCGGCCGCAGACTAAACGTGTCCCTTCTCCACACGGGCGGGCGCAGAAGCCCCTGTCGCTGTGCGCGGGCAGCTGCCCGGCGTCGTCCTGCCCCGTGTCGCCGTCGCTGGGGATGGCCTTCGGGTTACAGGCTTTCCCCAAAACGCTCTGGGCTGCGGCCAGAGCCTCGTGAACATTCGCGGAGGTCCGAAGCTTCGACAAAGCTGGAGCGCCGGGTCGTTTTGCTGTTTTCGGCATCCGGGTGCCCGCACTGGGCCTCGGGGCGGTCAAAGAACGGCTCAGGACGGAAGACTGGCCTCAGGGAAGTTGTCCAAATGGTGGGGGGCCTACGCACCGAACAGATTGGGAGGAGGAGGAGGAGGAGGAGGAGGGGGAGGAGGAGGAGGAGGATGATGAGGAGGAGGAGGGAGGAGGAGGAGGAGGAGGAGGAGGAGGAGGAGGAGGTCGTCGTTGTCGTTGTCGTCGTCGTAGGCGCCCGCCGTTGGTCTCTGGCTCGCAGCGGGCCGCTCGTGGTCCTGCCGCAGTCCGTCCTCGCGCTCCTCGGGCCAAGGGCACGCTCTTCGCTGCGGTGCGGCGGGGCAGGCTGGACGCTTCAGTCGGGGGCGGAAAAGAGGGGGGTGATGACTAGGGGGGGGGGGGATATCATCAAGGGCTCCCCCGAGGGCGTGAAGTTATTCGCGCTTCGCGGTCCTCGTTTCTCCTCCCCCTCCTCCTCGTCCTCCTTTTCTCCCTTTGGGGGGGCGGCGCGAGAGCGCGAAGTTATTCGCGCTTCGCGGAGCGCGAAGCGCGAAGTTGGGAGCCCTAGTATCATGGCGGGGGCCATGATATCTCCCCAGATTTCATGGCGCCTCTTCTTGCTTCATTACGTCCCTGGTCCCCCGCTGGGCCGCGCACGTGCCGCCAGTCATAGTTTGCACCCCCCCCTCTTGGACACCCCCCTCTTGGCCGCTCCCGATTCAGCTTCGTCCACCCTTACGATTCTCTCGCAGAAGTCCCCGCCGCTGAGCTTTCCGTCACTTTTTCCGGCTGGCGAGCTGCGCTGCTTTTGCCTTCGGGCACCTCACCCGCGTGCTGTGCCACCAGCCGGAGCAGCTTCCCGTTCACCCGAAAAGCAGCTCCGCCGCGTTGAGCTCCGAGGTGAGCTCCATGCCAGCTGCTGCGCGCGCCCCTGCCTTGGCCTTCTGGCCTCGCCGAGCCTTGCCAGATCCAATCTATATCTTTTGAAACGATCAAAATGGCATGATCCAACATGGGAAGGGGGAGGTAGCAGGAGCGAAGAGGGAGGATGCTGAGCAGGGAGGGAGTGAGCAGGGACGAGGAGGATGAGGAGAAGGATAATGATAATGATGATGATCATGAGGAGGAGGAGGAGGAGGAGGAGGAGGAGGAGGAGGATGGATAAACTGATTCCGCCCTTTCTCATTCCCCCTCTGCCCCTCCCCCCCATTTCACTGTCTGGCCCCCCATTCCCCGATCTTCATTTTTTCCCTCCGGCCACCCCTCCTCTTTTTCTTCTCCTTGTGATTTCTCACAACAGGACAAAAACACAAAATTATCCCAGTGCGACCCTACCTAGGAGTTGGAACCCCTAGGAAAGCAGCATTAGTAGTAACAGTAACGCTAAGCTAAAGCTAAGCTAAAGCTAAGCTAAATATAAGTTACAGCTAAGTTAACGATAAGCTAACGCTAAGCTAAAGCTAAGCTAAAGCTAAGCTAAAGCGAAGCTAAAGCTAAGCTACATCTAAGCTCAAGCTAAGCTAAAGCTCAGCTAAAGCTAAGCTAAAGCTAAGCCAAACGCTAAGCGAAAAGCTAAGCGAAACGCTAAGCTAAAGCTAAGCTACAGCTAAGCTAAAGCTAAGCTAAAGCTAAGCTAAAGCTAAAGCTAAAGCTCCCAGGGGACTGGGGGGAACCGCTCCCAGGGGACTGGGGGAACCGCCCGGGGCGCTTTCCACTGCCCGGCCCCTTTAAGCTAAGAGAGTAAGAACCCTTCTAGGCAGAGCCTAGGTAGGGAAAAACACGAAGGCTTTTATTGGTTTTACGCCGGAAAGGGGCGTCGTTGAGAGGGTGCCTGGCACGGATGCGGGGATCGGGGTGGCGTCGTGTTCGGAACGCGTGACGGGTGGAAAGGCCGCTCACCAGCAACTGGCAGTCGTCTGCCCGCGGGCCTGAACAAATCGTTCTGCGCTCGCAACGGGGTGTGGGGAAGGGGTTTGGGAAGAGATCGCGAGTCTCATTCCCAAGAAGTCCCTTCGATAGACAGCACATGCGCGCTTTCCAAACACACCTTCACAGTAGCATCGTGAACGTTTTAGCCGCCGAAATCGTCACCCTCTTTACCTTGTATATGGCTGCGGTTTCGGCTCGAAGGGTTTGGAGCGGCGGGCAGCCCCGCTTTCATCGAGCCCAGGAACACCCAGCCTTGCAGGTGTGCGGCCTGGCCGCGGTGCGCTGGCGATCAGGCCCCAGGGCCTGGGTGGCGCCCGCGGCCGAGGGCGCGGCGCCGGCGGCGAGCCGCCACGGTGCGTGCTGGGCCCATCAGTTGGGCCCTGGCGCTGGCAGTGGTCGCCAGCGAGTGGCAGGCGATCGCCCCCGTCCTCTGGCCTGTGGGCGAAGGCGATGAGGAGCTCGACAGCGAGCCGCTCTTCGAGGAGCAGGAGAAGGGGGCCGAGTTCGAGCTGTTCCGCGGCTCGCGGGCGAGCTACATGGCGCCCTGGGCGCGCTGGAACCGCGTGTACCTCCAGTCGCAGACGTAGCCGGCGGGGGTGGTGTTGCTGTTGATCAGCAGGGTCGGGGGCGCGAAGAGCACGACCTGGACCGCGGTGGACCTGACGCAGAGGGTGATCATCGTGAATTTGCGGGATCGCAAGTTCGCCCTCGCGAAGCCGAAGCAGGGCATCGTGTGGACAGAGCACCCGGGGCTGACGGAGAAGCAGAGGGATGCCGCCCTCATCGCGTCGGAGCGCCTGATAGCCAAATCTGAGATGAAGGAGGCGTCGGCCCGCGCGGAGAAGTCCAAGCCCGAGAAGAAGAAACGCAAGCCGAGCTCCAAGACGCAGATGGCTGGATGGGTGTTCAGGGGTCTCTCCACGGTCCTGGTGGCGGGCTGGAGCTACCGTGCGGCGGGGGCTCGGGGTTCGCTCGCTTTTCTGGGCTGGCGCGCGTGGCGCGGCCTGGAGCTGGGATCGTGGCTGCACAGTATCTACCACGCGGCTAGGGTCGGCTTCGACGCTTTCGAGGACCTCCAGTCGTTTTTGGAGCTGGCGAAGGACACGTACGACAATGGGGACCTGGAGAAGATCGTGTGCACCATCGGCGGGATCGGTGTCACGGGGTACGAGCTCCGGCTGCACTCTAGCGGGGGCGGCGAAGGCAAGGGCGACGCCTCGGACAGTGGCGCGGAGAGCGAGACGGACGCTACGGCAGTGATCGGCGGACGGGATCTGAGTGACACTGACGACGAGCCTGATGCTAAGGCGCTCTTCACCGAGCTGGCGAGGGGCCAGGCGGAGCTGGCGTCTGCGACGATCGACCTGAAGGATAAGATCCGCGAGGACAGCGCCGCAGGCCCCCCGCGCCGCCGCCGGCCCAGGCGCCCCCCCCCCCTCGAGACGCGGCGCGAGGATCGCCCCTCGGGGGCGGGGTGGGCCGGCAGCGGGGGGCCCAGCGCGGGGGGCATCGACGCGTTCACCAGATAGCTGAACAAGCACGTGGGCGTGGTCCAGCGTGACTCCGCCAAGGCAACCGCGGGCTCACCGCCGACGCCTGTGGGCAGCAGTGGCAGCAGCGGCTCGCGGGGCAAGACTGGCGGGGAGTTCGGCGACCCGCTGAAGGATCAGATCGCACAGCTGAGGCTGGAGGCCACCAACCCGAAGGATAGCCTGCTGAACGCGCTGCAGCAGTGCAGGCCCGCCGCAGGAGCTCAGGCGGGGGGCGTCAAGGCGAGGGTTGCGCCCGCGGTGCTGGCGAAGCGCCACCGCGGGGGTCGGACCGCCCGCGTCGAGGCGCAGGAGTGGTAGCGGGCCAAGGAGTTGCAGGGGGCCTCGGTGGCGAACGAGGTGAACATGCCGGCCATGGTCTTGGACCGCGCGATGAGCTCGGGCGAGCACGACGCGCTGATCAACAGTCAGGCGTCAGATTTCACGTGCCTGCGGCTCTACTCGATCTGGAAGGCCTACGAGCGGGCGCAGAGCCGCGCCGACCGGCAGCGTCCCACGGCGCAGAACCGGGGCAAGTGGAAGTCCAAGGTCGACTGGAGCCTGGCCGAGGAGCACCTACGCCTTGACGGGGGCCGCGACAGCGAGAATTTGAAGGCCGACGAGGAGGTGCTGGAGAAGCTGAAGCGCCGCGCGACCCTGAACAAGCACCTGAGCCAATGTGGTGGAGGGGGGGGCGGCGTGGACGGCGAATAGGTTGCGGCCGGTGCGATCGTTGCAAGCCGTGGTCAAGAGCGCGGTGCAGGCACTGCGCCACGCTGCGCGGGCGGGTCGACGGCCGCTGCTCGCGCGTCGCGCACCGTCATCTGGGTCGGGCCCCTCGTGGGCCTGTTGGGCCGGGTGTTCTGGGAGCCTGCCTGGGAGGAGTTCTTCGTCCAGGCGATTTTCGAGTCGGAGGAGGTCTACCTGGATCTCCCCGAGGTTCCCCTACCGCAAGCTGGTCATCCAGCGCGTCGCGGTGCAGGTCACCAGGCGAGGCCCGACTTGGACGTCGCCAATGGATCCTCGGGGGCGAGACCCGCTGAGGGCTCTGCCGAGCCTCCCTTTTCCTATGAATACGAGGATATCAGTGCCAGGCTGAGCTCTGTCAGCCTGCGCGCGACGTGGGGAAGGGTGGCGAGGGCGATCTCGGCGATCAGGGGCATGGCCGCGGGCTGCGCGAATGGTTGGCGACAGCCGCCCCCCTTCAAGACGATGGAAGAGAGGAGGGAGGCGTGGGCGGCGAGCAGCCCGCCCCAGAAGAATATCATCAGCGACATCTGGGGCCGGCACGCCACTCGGGCGAGTTGGGGCAACATCGACGACGGGAAGGTGGCTCTGAGCCGCCTCGAGGAGACGACGGGCAGCGGCCACTTTACGACGGTGAGGAGGAAGGAGGAAATCAAGAAGGTGACGAGATTCAAGAAGGGAGATCTCTGCCCCCTCCGAGCTGGGCAAGTCTCACTACCCAGCCCAGGTACGACGCCGTTTCGGGTCCAGGACCTGTTGGCTTGCGCGGGCAGCTGCGTCGATTCATTCGAGAAGTTGATGATCAAGAGCGCAGGCGAGGTAGACTGGGGGCGGTACGAGATGACGAAGAGCTACTCGGACCCGGCGCTGAAGAGCTAGGCCGAGAAGCTGGAGCTCCTGCCCCGTCGACCCCGACTCAGGGGAAGTGTTGAAGAGTCGCTTGATCTGGGGTTGCAGGAAGGCCAACGTTCTTTTTCACGAGCCGCCGTGGGTGCCGCTGGAGAGCCCCGCAGGCTTGGCCCTGCTGGAGTTGGTCGGGGCTTCCTGGCATGGGCGACGGCTCTTCTCTTTCCGAGGCGACGTGCCGGGCTGGTTCTATCGGCTGCACTGGGGGTCGGAGCCGGCGGAATTTTTGCGTCGCGGAGGGCGCCTCGCCGCAGGAGCTGCGCCAGCATGGCCAGGGGGAGGGGCTGGACTTCAAGGAGCCCGAGGCCTTGGATATAGGACTGGCGGTGGGCTCAGCCTGGGCGGTCTTTCTGGCCCATGCGCGCATGGGGGCGAGTTTCGAGGCCCTGCAGGCGCCGACTATTACGCGCGGGAAGCCGACCCCGAGCTTTTTGCAGTCCGACCTTCTTTTCGACCTTCGCCGCAGCAGGGGGTCACTCCCTCGAGCGCGGCCGAGGCGGTGGGGGGTGGGGCGTCTGGGGGGGCGGCGGCGAGGCTCGTCCTGATGCTGTGCATCGACGACTACGTCGGCTTTGCGCTGAAGGGCCCCGGCGAGGAGGAGGAGACCCTGCAGGACAAGAAGGAGGCGAAGTAGCTTCTGAACCAGAAGGGCCTCGCGCTCCACAAGGGAGACAGGGGGGGGCTCAACGGGGGACTTGGGCTCGCGATTCCAGCTACGAGGCCGTGCGCGCTGAGGGTCCAGACGAAGAAGTTCGCGGAGCTGGTCTTGGCAACGGAGGCGCTGCTGTTGGAGGACGACGTTCTACCTCTGTCTTGTCAAGCTTGGTGGGCCACTGGACGTGGGCGATGATGGTCTCCAGGCCCGCCTTTGCCATCCCAGACGAGACCTACAGGTGGGCCAGGGACTACGAAGTGGAAGGGTCTGTGGAGCCGCGGAGGTTGCCCGAGCCAAGAGTGGGTGCGGGTCGCCGGCTTGCGACTGCGACCCCGAGGAGGCACGAGCAGATGTGGGTCGTGGGACGGAGGGGCTCTGGGGCCCGCAGATGGAGGAGGTCTACACCGAGATGGAAAGAGAGGTGGAGGCAGTCGGCGACGAGGAGGACCTACCTGCCCGACCCCGAGCGGGTCGCCCGGGGGTGCTGGAGTGGTTTTCGGGTTCGTTCAAGGCTGCCCGGCGCCATCAGGAAGCTCGCGGATTCCTGGGGCGAAGCGCGTGGCATCGGAGGGGGGCGAGTACGACGTGCTCGTCAGCGAGAACCTGGAGTTGCTGCTGAGGAGGCTTCGCCAAGGTTGGCACTGGCGGGTGCACCTCGCACCCCCCTGCGCCACTTTCCCGAAGGCGCGTGCACCACCATTGCGGTCAGCAGAGCACATCTGGGGCTTCGAGGGCTTGGATGCGACGAGTCGGGCGAAGCTCGAGGAGGGGGGCCTGCTGTGCTTGGTGGCGGTGGAAGCGCTGAAGATCTGTGAATATGGCGATTCCCGTCACGCTGGAGAACCCGGCAGGCAGCTACATATGGGCCTTTCCGCCCCTCGTGGAGGTCTTGGCGAAGATGGACGTCTTGAGGGTGGGGCTGGACTACTGCATGTTTGGGGAGATCTGGAAGAAACACACCGCATTCGTCACGAGCGTGAGAGAGGTGACCAGCTTGGCGAGGAGTTTCACGGGGTCTTTTCAGCGCTGCGGTCGCACCCAGAAGCCACGCCAAGAGCCGAGGGGCAAGTCCCCATGCGGGCTCAGGTGGACACAGCTGGCGTGTGCGTACCCACTCGAGTTGTGCAGGCGTTGCGCGGAGATCGCGGAACAGCTCGAGCCGTCTTGGGGGGCGATGCCAGTAGGAGCGAGACTGAGGCTGAGAGGAGGTCGGCCACATATTGCCAAGGCGACAGGTACCACCACCACGTTGATGAGCGACTGGTTGAAGCACCACTGGCACATCCTGTTCTGCGGGAAGTGGGGGGGGCACCAGGAGCGCAACGGCATTCTGGAGCTGCGAACGGTGGTGGCCACCCTGAGGCGTCTGAGCAGGACATCTCAAGCCTGGAACCACAGAATCCGGATTTTCACAAGTTCGCTGGCGTCGCTGGGCGCGCTGTAGAAGGGCCGGTCCTCGGTAAAGGACGTCCTGCACCTGTGCCGCATCGCGGGCATCATACATATGGTCTGCAGGATCAGGGGCAACTGCCGCTGGGTGCCGTCGGAGCTCAGCCTGGCGGACGGGCCTTCGATGGGGGCTACCCATCGGTGCGGCGGAAGAAACGGTCAAGCTCCACGTGGCCCGAGGCGTCCCACAACGACTCCAGCGGCACTTACATCATCGTCAAGATCGTCAGGGGGGGCAAGCGCTGGGTTGGCACATTCATAGCCTTCGGCACATTTATAGCCTTCGGGATGCTGGTGGCGCGCGGGGGGGCCGTCGGGGACTCGGGCGGCCAGAGCCCGCGCGCATCCCGAGCAGAAGGGGCGATTGGACTGCCCCCCATTGGCCAAGAAGGTGGCGCGGGCCTGGGACGAGGCGCAGCGAGACAAGCTGCTCTACGCGAATCGCCTGGTCATCCACGCCGTGGACGACGCGACCAACCTGGCCGACCAGAAGGCGGTCCGCGAGTTCCTGGTGGACGCCGAGGGGAACCAGCTCGACTATACCACTTTCGAAGCGAGGGGCCAGGCGCTGGCGGACTACATCTCGGACATGTGCCACGTGCAGCAGCTGGGCTTCGGGCGCGCCAACATGCTGTTCAATGGCTTCATGCATGTCTTCCAGGACCACCGCGACCGACTGCCGACATCGGCGAGGGCCCTGAAGTCGCGGCAGCGGCTTGGGCAGCTCGGCGAAGGCGCGCCGGTTCCCATGGAGGCGGTCGCTCTGGTGATCGGCAGAATGTCCCGCACGGGCCGCTTGATCGAGGGCTCGGCGGTGCTCGCGCAGCTGGGCGGATGGCTCAGGGAGCAGGACTGGGGCCAGCTCAGGGCCGAGGACGCGTCCGAGGGGCCTGGCGGCCAGCTGGCCTTCACCCTCGGCAGGCGCGAGAGGGGGGGGAAGGTCAAGGCGGGCGCGAGCCAGGGCGTCGTGATCTCGCGGCCGGTGACAGCGGCCGCGGTGCGGGCCCTGTTGCGAGGTTGCGCCCGCAGGGGCCTCGTCTTCCCCATCTCACAGGACAAGTCGAGGCGCGTGTGGCGCAAGGCGCTGGACGAGGCAGGGCTAGCAGGCATGGGCCCCCCCCCCGCGCCATTCGGCATTCAGGGGCGGCCAGCTTCGCGGCAGGAGGCGGCTGCCTGGAGGCTGCGCGACGCAAAGGACGGTGCCAATCGACGACGGCGCTGGCGCGCTACACCAAGACTGACATACTGATCAACCAGTTGAGTAGGATGACGGACGAGCAGGCGCGGGCAGGCGCCCCCTTTTGGGCGGCGCCAGCCGAGAGGCTGAAGGCGTTCATCGAAGGGCCCGCGGCTCAGGCCCCTCTGGCCAGGCACCTGCTGGAGGAGTTGGAGCGGGCGCGCGGCCAAGAGGTCGAGCCCCCGATCTCTGACGGCGGGCGGGTGCTGACGACGGGCCGCCCCAGCGCCGCAGCCCGTGCCCGTGGCAGACGCAAGAAGGGGGCCATTTTGGCGCAATGATTACCTTTCTCTCGCGCTGGACACCCAGCTTCTGCTTCTGTCTGGCCGCGGGGCCCTATCTGTTGATATAGCCGAAGCGTGCTGGCTTCATGTTGATGTGCCCCTCTGTCCTCTCTCGTCTGCCTCTGAACTGAGAGCGGATAATTATTTGGACCGGGGGGGTCGCGTAGAACAGGGGGGCTGGAGCGCAACGTAGATGAATTACCCGAACCCTCCCACCCTATGTGTGCAAGGCTGGCGTTTAGGCATGTGTGCCAGTCTCTACAGATTGGGGCTGGGACTTTGCGTTCCGAGTTTCTCGCTGGCCCCCTGAGGCCTCGCGGCCAGGTCAGGTGCCGCTCGAGGCCGTGGGCCCGCAGAGGCTCGGTCCCGCCTTTGAGCGCCTCGGGGGGGGGGGGCTTCCCCCGCTAGCTCGGCTTGCGGCAATCTCCCGTCGCTCCCGTGGCTGCGTCGGATATTCAGGCATCATGGTGGCGTGGCATCGCGTGCTACTATTCTGCAGGGTTGTCGCTCCAGCTCCGCCTGCCCCCCTTTTTAGAGGCCCCCCCGAGCTTTCAGTACAGAGCTGGCTATTCAATAGATGCGTTAATGTAAATCCGCGTTTTCCAAACACTTTTACAGTAGCATCGTTGACGTTTTAGCCGCCGAAGTCGCCACCCTTTTTACCTTGTATCTGGCTGTAGTCTCGGCCCCACCACTCCCCCCCCTTTGGTCAAAGCCCTTGGGACTTTGCGTTCCGAGTTTCTCGCTGGCCCCTTGAGGCCGCGTGGCAAGGTCAGGTACCGCTCGAGGCCGTGGGCCCACAGAGGCTCGGTCCCGCCTTTGAACACCTCGGGGGGGACTGCCCCCGCTAGTTCGGCCCGCGGCAATCTCCCGTCGCTCCCGTGGCTGCGCCGGATATTCAGGCATCGTTGTGGTGTGGCATCGCTTGCTACTATTATGTCGGGCCGTCCTTCCCGTCTCCGCCTGCCCCCGTTTTTCGAGGTCCCCTCGAGCTTTCAGCACAGAGCTGGCTATTGAACAGATGCGCGAATGTAAACAATGATTGTTCTATTCATCTGCCGCGCGGACAATTGGCGCGCAGTGTTAGCTTCGCTTGCGCGCATCCTGGCTTCCTTCCGTTGCTTCCTTCGCGTTTTTTCGCCCTCCTCTTCTTTTTCCTCTTCCCCTGCTTTGCCTTGTCCCGCCTCCCCTTTCCAGCTCGGAGCTGTCATCGCGCGCGAAGAGCGCAACCCAAAGGGCGTTGCTGCAATTTCATTTTTGACCACGAAGTCTCGTGTGCTTTTTGTCCACGGTCTGGTTACACTTCCAGCGCGGCAACTGCATCCTAGAGCACGGCCGTGCATCAACCCTGGTTCGGATCGCTGGGGATCCAGTGGCATGTGTGCACATGCGTTGCACCGTTGGTGTTGCCAAAACCCTTTGTGTGCAATTCGTATGTTTTTTTCTGGCTCCTAATTTCCATCGTCGTCCTCCAGGCCTCTGCTCCCTCGTCCTCATCCTCCTGCACTGGTCCTCCCCCCCCCCTCCCGTTCAAGGAGGGCGCCTACTGGCAGTGCATCGCCGTGGTGGTGCGTAGCCCCCAGGCACGCACGGGAAGAGTCGGAGGAGGAATGAGAGGGACGATGACTAGGAGATGGAGGAGGAGAAGAAAGAGGAGTATGAGGACGAGGAGAGGAGGAGGAGGAGGAGGAGGAGGAGGAGGAGGAGGAGGAGGAGGAGGAGAAGGAGGAGGAGGAGGAGGAGGAAGAAAAGGAGGAGGAGGAGGAGGAGGAGAAGACGGAAAAGGCGCACGAGAACGGAGGACGCGGAGGCGGAGGATGATGAGGAGGAGGAGGACGACGAGGACGAGGAACAAATTGCTGCTGTTGTTGGGGTCTCGGTGCGTAGGATCTCGGTACGTAGGGTGTTCAGTTGTTGGTGCCCAGGGCCGAACGCTAAACCTGCTAGCGTATGATGGTCGCCGTCGAACGCTGCAACCCTTTGCGTTCGGTGCTCGGCCCAGCGGCGCCAGAGCAATCTCATATCAAACATTAAACGGCACAGTGATCGATATATTTGATGTGGCACGCCCCGAACGCTAGTTCTGTTAGTGTTTGGTGGAATGTTCGTTTTTCCATGCAGGAACAGGGCTGAGATTGGCGCAGGACCCAAAGGAGGAGGAGGAGGAGGAGGAGGAAGGTGGGAGAAGCTTGAGAAGGTGGACTTCCCCTTACGTTTTCCTCTTCCTACTCCTCCGTCGCACATCATGAGAGGATTGGGAGGCGCAGTAGTACGAACCTCCTCCGACTCCTCCTCGTCTTATTCATTTTCCTCCTCCTCCTCCTCATTCTTAATTCGTTTGGTGCGGGTCACCTGCTTACGGGCTGTGGGGGTGTTGCAGGGCCCCGCTAAGTCTCCTACTTGCTCCCAACGCGGTGGTCAAGGGGGTTCCAGGGCTTTGCGGAGCCATGTGCGGCATCCAGAAGGTGTCGTTATTTGAGCATGGCGCCAGGAGTGCGCTGTGAGTGAGTAACGGATGACAGGTGTAAGTTGTAATGCTTGCTGGCCGGCGTGCCGTTGCCTCACTCTTGTTTCTCAGGGTCATCATTGAATTGTTTGTCTCGCGAGACAGTTGCTTGCTATGTACACCCGTTCCTTGAATGTCGCGCCTTCCCACGGCAGTTGGTAGTTGTTGTGACGGTGGCATAGTCGCAGGCAAGGTTTGCAAGCGGGCCTACCCGTAGATTTTTGAGAGTGTACAAGGCGAGTCCTACTCCTCAGGGTATTCGCAGGTTGTTCCACCTCCTCTTGCTCACAGGAGGAGGCGGGGAGGAAAAGGAGGAAGGAGGAGGCGAATGACAGAGGACGGATGAGGAGGGAACAGGACGGAGGACAGTAGGACAGTAGAGGACGGAGGGAGGACACAGGACGGATGATGACCAGGAGGAGGAGGAGGAGGAGGAGGAGGAGGAGGAGTATGAGGAAAGGAAGGTGGAGGCGGAGGGGGAGGAGGATGAGGACGAGGAGGAACAGGCGCAGGAGGACGGATGAGGAGGGAGGGAGGAGGCCAGAGGACGAGCGAGGAGGCCGGAGGATGAGCAGGGGGCAGCAGCCGCAGCAGGCGCAGACGGTCGGTGCCGCGCCCGCGGCGCTGGAGTGGGAGGGGTGCGCGAGCGTGCTCGCCGTCGTCGGCAAGCGCCTCGTGTGCGCGGAGGCGCTCCTCGTCGTCGTCGGCGTCGTCGGCGTCGTCAGCGTCGGCGTCGTCGGCGTCGTCGGCGTTGGCGTCGGCGTCGGCGTCGGCGTCGTCGTCGTCGTCGTCGTCGGGGTCGTCGGCGTCGGCGTCGGCGTCGTGAGCGTCGTCGTATAAACGCTCGTCGTCGCTTGTCGTCGCTCGCCGTCGTCCTCGGCGTCGTCGATGTCGTCGTCCTCGGCGTCGTCGTGTGTGTCGCAGGCCGGGCGCCTCGCGCGCGCAGGAGCGCGAGGAGCGCGAGGAGGAGGAGAAAAGGGGAGGGGAGGATGGGGGGGAGGGAGGAGGAGGCAAGGAAGGAGAGGGGGAGGGTGGGTAGGGTGGGGGAGAATGAGTCGTCCTCCTTCCCGCATTCCCTTTCGCCTCTCGGGGCGCAGCGATCGACCTGGAATCGGGCGGGAATCGACGATCGATCGACGATGAGCCCCCGCTTGCGACTCCGTACGTTCCTGGTTATTGGGCCCCTGTCGGCGATGATTGGGCGATCGGGGGTCGATTCATCCCCCCCGAGCCTATCCCCTCCGTATCGTTGCCCCTGACCTCCCTCCCTCCCTCCCTCGGCCTTCTCCAGCCTCCCCCTCCCCAGACACCCCCCCCTCCCCTCGCCCCCTCCACCCTTTGACCTCATCGGCCCCCCCCACCTCCCGCCTCACCTCCTAAGTCGCTCACCTCCCTAACGCTGCCGCTGACCTCCCTCCCTGGCCTTCCCCTGCCTCGGGGAGGCGGGGGCTGAAGTCGGCTCGCTTGCGCCTCCGCCGTCCCAGAAAGGCCCGCCGCCCCGAGGACGGGGAGGACGAGAAAAGGGAGGACGAGGAGACGAGGAGGAGGAGGAGGACGACGACGAGGAGAACGAGGAGGAGGAGGAGCAGAGGAGGACGTGGAGGAGGATGATGATGATGCTGCTGATGATGATATGATGGTATGATGATATGATGATATGATGATATGATGATATGATGATGATGATGATGATGATGATGATGATGATGATGATGATGATGATGATGATGATGCTGATGCTGATGCTGATGCTGATGCTGATGCTGATGCTGATGCTGATGCTGATGCTGATGCTGATGATGATGATGATGATGATGATGATGATGATGATGCTGATGATGACGCGGCTGCTGATGCTGATGCTGATGCTGATGCGTCTGCTGATGCTGAGGAGGAGGAAGAGAGGAGGAGGTCGAGGAGGACGAAGGCGACGTCGAGGAGCGCCAGGAGGAGAATCAGGAGGTCGAGACCGGAGATGACGGGGTCGAGGACGCGATTCCGCGGACAGGGGAGGACGAAGGGAATTAGGGAGGACGGAGAAGGAGAGGGAGGACGAGGACGAGGACGGGGACGAGGAGGACGGGGACGAAAAAAAGCAAGACAAGGACGGAGACGAGGCCGAGAAGGATGGGAAGGGATGAAAGTGGCCGAGGAGGAGGAGGACGAGGACGAGGAGGAAGTGGGGAGAAGGAACAGGGGGGGGGAAGACGCTTTTGGCTGCTTTCGGTCGTGGCCCGCTTCGACCCTCCAGAGGCCTCTAGAATCGGTAGGGGATGAGATGGCAGCCAAGGGCAACGGACCCCGCGGAGGGGTTCAGGGGGGCGCTTTTTGGAAGGGAAGTGTATAAGGGAGAAGGAGGAGGAGGACGAGGAGGAGGAGGAGGAGGAGGAAGAGGAGGAGGAGGAGGTGGAGGAATAGGAGAAAGAGGAGGACGAGGACGAGGACGAGGACGAGGAGGAGGAGGAGGAGGAGGAGGAGGAGTGGGAGGAGGAGGAGGCAGAGGAGAAGAGGATAAGAGAGGAGGAGGGTAATGGAGTATCATGATGAGGAGGAGGAGGTGGAGGAGGAGGAGGAGGATGGAGGAGAAGGAGGAGGACGGGAAGGGGGAGGGGGGAGAATGCCGAGGGCGAGGGCAAGGGAAGGAAAGGCCAGGAACTCGAGAAAACGGGAGGACGAGAAGGCCCTCCCCCGCCTCCGCCTCCGCCTCCCATTCCTGCTCTGACTGACCTTCACTCTCCGTTCCACGCCCCCCCAGGAGGAACAGACGGGGAGGTGAAAGGGGAAGGTGGCAGAAGTCGGGTAGGAGTTCGATGCTGATAATGATGATTTTGATGTTGATGCTTATGATGATGATGATGGTTATGATGGTGCTGATGATGCTGATGCTGATGCTGAACATGATGACGGCGATGATGAAGATGATGATGGTGCTGATGTTGTGGATGTTGATGATGATGATGATGATGATGATGCTGATGGTGGTGCTGATGCTGAGGCTGTTGCTGATGATGATGATTATGATGATGACGATGCTGATGATTATGACAACGGCGTCGACGATTATGATGATGATGGTGCTGAAGATGGTGGTGCTGCTGATGATGATTTTGATGATGGCGACGATGCCGAATATTGAAAGTATGATGACGATGACGTTGAATGATGGTGATGGTGATGATGATGATGATGTTGATGCTGCTACTGCTGATGATGCTGATACTGATGACCATACTGGTGATGATGGTCATGCTGATGCTGAGGGTGAGAATGAGGATGGTGATGATGAGGATTATGCTGATGCTGATGCTGATGGTCAAGACGATATTGCTGAAATTGTTAATTGTGATGTTCATGCTGATGATGATGACGAGGCTGCTGATGAAGCTGATAGTGGCAATTACTATGATAGCGATGCTGATGGTGCTGATGCGTATGAGGATGATGCTGATGATGATGCTTATGATGATGGTGTTGATGATGACCATGCTGATGCTGATGAGGTTGGTGATTCTGATTATGATGCTGCTGATAATGATGATGGTCACGATGATGGTGTTGATGCTGATGACGATGCTCCTGATGATGGCGGTGATGTTGGCGATGATGAGGCTGTTAGTGATGATGCTGCTGAGTATGACGAAGATGACGACACTAATGCTGATGCTGGTAATGATGCTACTGATGATTGAGAGTAATGATGCTGATGGTAATGGTGGTGGTTGTGATTCTGCTGATGATGATGATGATGATGATGATGACGCGAGTGATGCTGGTGATTATGATGACTACAAGGGTACGATGATGATGATTATGTTGATGATGATCGTCATGATTATATGGTGATGGCGATGTTGATGGTGATACTGATGACGATGTCGATGGCGATATCGATGGTGATGGTGATGGTGATGAGCCCATGGTGATGGTGATCATTGGGAGGAGGATGCGGAGTGCGAGCGACGAGGATGCTGAGAACGAAGAGGAGGACGGCTACGATGACACGGGGAACGACGATCTGTAGGATTGCGACCACGACGACGATGGTGAAGGCAAGGACGACAATGACGAGGATGAGGACGAGGACGAGGACGACCGAGGAGCAAGCAGCGGGCCCGAGGCCGGCGCGTCGAAGCAGGCTGCCGTGTACGCAGAGTTCGAGGTGTCGCGCGTGCTGAAGGCCCTTTCGCCGTCACCGTCGTTTTCGTTGTCGTCGTCGTCAGCGTCTTCTCGTTTGTCCTGTGTCGTCCTCGGAGTTACCTTTCCTGGAGGGAGGGGGAAGAGGAGGACGAGAAGGAGGATTGTCATGCCCCTGTGATGTGATGGTTCTTGATCTTCCTGGCCCCCTCTCCGACTGCGCTTCCTCCTGGACGCCCCTTCCATCCTCCTGCTTCTCCTCTCCCTCTTTCCCCCTGTGGGGGGGTGGAAGGAGGAGAAGGGGGAGGAGGAGGGGGGGGGGGGAAACACGGCGTCTACCTCTGCTGGATTGCTCCCTCTCGTGGACGCTTGGTCCACCTCGTCCTCGCCTCGTCCTACTTGTCCTTCTCGACCTTTCTCCCTGCTCTCAGGAGGGGAAAAAACACAGACACAATTAAACGTCGACTCCCAGGAAACTATGGGAAAATATGGGAAGTGTGGGGAAGACCGAAACCCAGAAACTAGGGGAAAATATGGGGAATCTTATTGTTTGTGTCTATTTATGTGTGTGTGTGTGTCCTTGGGCCCCTTTAGTGCTCCCATCCTCCCATCCCATCTGGGGCCAATCTATGAGCGCGGACAGGGGGGCGCCACACTGGGAGAGGACGGTGTGGATGATGTTGTCGTTGATGATGATGATGATGATGAGGGTGGTGATGCGTGTGATGATGAGTGTAATGATGATGATGATGATGATGATGATGATGGCGACGATGCCGATGATGCGAATGCTGTTGCTGACGATAATGGTGATGAAGGTGCTCATGCTGATGCTGCTGATGCTGATGATGATGACGATGATGATGGTGGTTATGAGGATGCTGCTGCTGCTGCTGATGATGATGATGATGATGATGATGCTCATGATGATGACGACGATGACGACGACGACCAGGACGACGACGACGAGAAAGACAATGGAGGACTACGACGAGGACGTCGACGACGCCTCCGACGTCGGTGCTGACGCCGATTGTGGTGATTGCGATGATGATGGTGCTGATTATGATGATGATGATGATGATGATGATGATGATGATGATGATGTGAATTCTAGACGCTTCGAGTAACCCCACCAGCTGACGCCTGGTTCAGTGATGACCTGTCTTCGAGCACATGAGGTGCTCTGTGAGTGAGGCCCCCTTTGCCCCCCTGTCCCTCTCCCGCCCCTCTCTTCCCCCCCTTTTTTCCGCCCCAGTCGCCCTGCCCTTTGCCGTCCGGTCTGTCGGGTGCTGGCGCCACTGTGCGACGCCCCGCTGTCCGTCGTCGGCTGCCGTTTTGGTTCGGCTTAATGAGGTTAATTTTGTTCGTCGCATGTGCATTCCGGCGTTGGCTTTTGGCCCGCTGGCAATTATCTTGCTTGTTGCCCCAAGCTTGTTTCTCCCGCTCTCTGGAATTGTCCTTGCGAGCCGCCGATCAAAAAAAGTAACCCCACCAGCCCATCCAGACACGATGCCCCGAGGAATTGCCTCGATCAGGAAAGTGGGCAGCACACGCTGCCCAAACCAAAAATTGAGCTTGTTTTTTTTTGTTGTAAAGCGAAAACTCACCTGCCAAGGCCTAAGCGAATCCGTCTGGGACAGCGTGGGATTCCGAACCAAGCATCGCGCAACAATCCGTTCAGCATTATTCAGCCCAGAACTCCTAGGAGACTCCCTGGGAGATGGCTTCCTGGATCGGAAGGTGGGCGGGGAACCACACAATCCGGGGGGGAGCTCGCTGTTGCCTAAAATGCCAGCCTGAATCGGCGCGTGCTTACAGCTCCTAGAGTAGACTCCTCGTCCCAAGAGTTTCCCTCGCGCACCGGCCTGGAGGTCAGACACAACCGGGCAACTATGCGGTGCTTGCCACAATGCCCGCCTCACGGCCCAACGCTCCGCGCGGCCGATGGTTTGGCGGCATCCAGGCAAGGCACACCATACATTGCACGAAGAGGGAGGCGTGAGGCCATCTGGACGGAAGCCCATCCTGCTCTCGGAGCTTCGGGGGTGCTGGATCGGAGGCAACTCCCGTCGACCAAAAAATTAGGCCCCCGAGTTCCCGAGAAAACGCCCCTCTTTTTGAACCTCGGGCTGGGCCTCAGGGGCTTGCGCATCAACCGAACGCGTGGGGACGTCAAGCGTTCAATAGGTGGTGTCCGCTTGCGGCTGGCCAGTGATGTCTGCAGCGCAGCTCCGAAGGACCGCACGGCCTCACGGTGGTTCAAAACGAGAGGGTGAATTTCTTCTCCCACAGCATCCACGCCGTCATTGACGAGCCTGCCGCAACAGTGCCAGACGTGCCCGTAGGAGCCCAGGGGAGCAAGACGTGCGCGGCAATGCGGGTCGACATCGGGAAGTTGCACCGCCCGCGTCGTTGGGAGAATAATGGTGTCCTGCCATACCGCCGAGAGAGCCCCCAGTTGCCGAGGGCATTGTATAGCTTCGACGTATCCCTTCAAATCCCGATGCCCCAACTGCTCATTCCGCGCAGACTTCCCACAGTGCGATAAGAGTCGTCGGTACTGCCACCGTTGTATTCTGTCGACCAGATCCAGTTTCATATCAGCAAGGCACGTGGTGTGGATGCTAGTCTGCTGGCCAGTATTTGATGTATATAAATATGTATATACGTAGCACACCGCAGGTGCGGATAAGAGTGAGGGGGCGGCGAGGTCGTCGTCAGTCTGCGAAGCTCAGAAGAAGCCCGCCGCAGGCGCCTGACTTTTTACAAATTATGTATGCAGTGAGCCCGCCGTAGGCGCCGAATTCTTCGTTAAGGCAATGTGGGTGGATCGCGGGGTGGGTCGCGAGTCGGTCGCGGGTGGGCCGCGGGACGGGTCGCCGATGGGTCGCGGGAGGGTCGCGTATGGGTCGCGGGTGGGTCGCAGGGTGGTCGCGGGGTGGGTCGCGGGGTGGGTCGCGGGTGGGTCGCGGTGGGTCGCGGGTGGGTCGCGGGGTAAGTCACGGGGTGGGTCGCGGGGGGGGGTCGAGGGGTGGGTCGCGGGTGGGTCATGGGCGGGTCACGGGGTGGGTCGCGGGGTGGGTCGCGGGTGTGTCGCGGGGTGGGTCGCGGGGTGGGTCGCGGGGTGGGTCGTGGGGTGGGTTGCGGGGTGGGTCGCGGGTGGGTCGCGGGCGGGTCGGGGAGGGGACGACGACAACAACAACAATCAGCAACCTCATGAAGCAATTAAGAGCCCCCCCTTTTCGGCGAAAGTAGAACGCACCCGGCCCCCCAGAAGCGTTACTTTGGCAGTGCGCACCTTTATGTGAACGCAGACGAGTCTGCTTGCCGAAACAAGTCAACCGCCTGAGACAGTATGGCAATATGGTTACTAATATTGTTATTGTGTTCATTCTTATTCTAATTCCAATTGGGATACCACCCGAACCGGGGCGCGGGAATTATTCATGTTCGTTCCATTTGCGCGGTGCTACTCATATCGTGCGGCGAAAACCACCCCCCAGAATTATTTGATTACGGTGATGTGCTTATGATACCCCCAGGGGTTCCTTAATGGCTTCATGAAATAATCCTCCCCGCGGATCCCCACTTCCGCCACGCACCCGGGAACAAAGAATGAGCGTTCGGCCCCTTCCTTCCGATATATGTATATATATATGTGTGGATTACAGACAAGATATTGATGCATAGGTATACATCAAAAAAACTGTGTCGGTGAAAATAAGCACAACTACCACACACACGATCATACATGTAAATATGGCATACATGCTTATTGTCATTATTGAAACGATACAATGTCGTGCGCTATCTGACATACAGATGTATGTGATCTGGTGTATATATAAATAAACAGGATGTGCGCACTTCCCCTAGACCACCTAATCCTGTGCACCGTGATCCAGCAGGCCGACATCGGCTCCTTGACGACAATTATGCCACGATTGGTTGTCATCCACGTAGGTCTTCAGCACAGCCCAGGCCCGCTGGGCCCGTCCTGAGCTGACTCTGTTGCCCCAGATTCGAGTGGCGTATCTAATCGTGACTGCGAGCGTGCAGTCGAAGATATGGAAGTGGTAGGGGTCACGATGGGCCAGGAGGTGAGCCGTGACTCCTCCATGCCTTCTGCCGCCTGACAACGTTGAAGCCGTGTGCCCCAAGTGGCGGAGTGAAACGTCGGAGACCCCGGCGACACACCGTGGCCGGCACTAGGGAGAGCGCCAGTGCGCCACGACAGAGAAATTTTGCGCCCCACGTTGTCACGCAGCGCCATGTCCTTACGTGTCCTGATGCCTATTGCCTGGATGCGTGTCTTCTTTTGTAACCTGAGAACATTTGGCCCCGTAAGCTCGTGTCGGAGATTGTTCATCCAAGTTGGAAATTGTATCTCCAGCTTCTCAGCTCCTCGTTTGAACACCTTGCTCTTGGCGGTGCTGGCTACTATCCATGACTTCAGGGGCTGCTGAAAGAGACCGTGCGCGCCACGTCTGAGGTAAAGACCCTCGCTGCCTTCACAAGCTGAGCCAGCTGAGCGGGTGTGGCGGCTACCAACTGGAGGGACACGTCGTCCACCAGCGCACGCGGCGTCATGCATGGAGAAGCATGGTTGCGTCGCCTAACGCCCGATATGATTTCAGAAAGAGCATGACAGTGGCAGTCGAGAGGAGGAGGAGGAGGAGGAGCAGGAGCAGGAGCAGGAGCAGGAGCAGGAGCAGGAGGATGAGGAGGAGGAGGAGGAGGATAACATTGGAAGAGGAGGCGGTGGCGGGGAGGAGGAGGAGGAGGAGGAGGAGGAGGATCGACAGGAGGAAGAGGAGCGCCATGATTGACTCAGAGGAGCAGAGGAGGAGACGGAGGAGGGAATGTGGGCCGTGTTATCGAGGTGACGTCCAAGAAGCAGGCGCCCGACGTCTTGATCTTCTATTTCCGCGAGGACACCAGGGAGCCTCCGGATAGCCTCCACTCCCCTCAGGGACCTTCCAGGGATTCGAAGTGGATTTGTACGTAGAGACAAAGAGAAACGGGCGTAGTAGGAGAAGGAGAAAAAGGAGGAGAAGGAAAAGAAGGAGCACCCTCTCCGCACAACGCGACGTGGTCTTGTTCGGGAGTACCAGGTCGGCTATGACACGAGTCCGCAGATAGAGACAACACCACGTAGCGCCATGGGAAGTGATGGGAGGGAGGGATAGGATGCCAGATGCGGCGCGAGGGCACCGGGCCTGTCCGCCTGCCTCCCTCGCCTCTCCTCCCCCATTTGCTGCCTGACATCCGCCGAGGCTTTTTTGTTCAGCCCGCGAGGCCCGGACCGCTCCCCCCCGGGGGGGGGGGATCTTTCTAAAACAGGGCCAGGATCGGGATACATCGCTCCAGAGCGTTCCAGAGCGCTCTCAGAGTGTTCCGGAACGCTCTGGAGCGGCCGCGGCGCCCAATACATCCTCCAAAACCGCCGATTCTCAGAGATTTCGAGTTATCCCGATCCGATTTTGTCCCGATCCTCGCGTCGTTTTAGCTTCCACCGCTTGCTTGCCCCGTCTTCCTGTCCGCTCGCCCCGCGTCTCCTGGCTCGTCATCTCTCCACGCCTGGCGTCCGCCCCCTGCCCTTTCTGGCGCCTCGGGGCTGCCGCCGGACCGAGGTATAAGGCCGAGGTCGGCTGGGGGCGGGTGCCCTGATGCATTTCGTGTCTGTGGGACGTTCTTGCGCATCCTGGGGAGGGTGCCCTCGGATGTTGTCTGTGTTGGCCGACGGAGAGTCTCATGTTATTGAAGGATGTTCTTCTGGCCTGTGTCCGCGGGTAGGGCACCCGGGAGGTAAGCGCGCGATGCCTCGTATCCTTGATCAGATCGACGAAGCAATCCGACACCCCGGTGGAAAGGAAATGCAACTTTTGCAGGTCGTGTCGAATCCTCGTCGCGGGGACTATTTCCTGGGGGCAATTTTGTCCTCCAGGGTCCGTTACTGGTGGTCCTGGGCCCCGAAAGCGGCTCCTGGAGGCCAGTACCGACGAAACGCTGGAGGGGGCGGAGGCCAACAGGTCGACGATGACAGTTGCATTACGGATTGCAAAAAAACCGAAGGATTGCAAAAAAACGAAGGATTGCAACAAAAACGAAGGATTGCAATCCTTCGTTCAAAGGTTTTTTTTTTTTGCAATCCTTCGTTTTTTTTGCAATCCTTCGGTTTTTTTTGCAATCCTTCGTTTTTTTGCAATCCTTCGGGCAGGTCGACGATGAGAGTCGTGCCGCGTTTTCCAGGGCAGTGCAGATCGACGGGGCGCCCCCCTCCCCGCGAGGGCCTCCGCTCCGTGATCGACTCGTGTGCGCCGCACTGCCTTGGCGGCTCCCGAGGCGTCGTCGCCCTGGCGCCCAGGAGCGGTACTCCGGATTTCGTAAGAAAGGGAGGGGGGTCTCATTTCGGGGGGGGTCTCTTCCAGGCTATCTTGGAGGGCCTGGGGGGGTCTGGGGACGATGCTTTGGGGGGTTCTCCCACGGGGGGGAGGGTCTGAAATGGCTTGTCTTGGAGGGTCCAGGCCCCCTCCCTTTTATTACGACATCTGGAGTACGGTGCACGGTTCCTCGGCCCCTCGGATCCGAAGTGCTGTGCTCCGTACCGCTTCGATTAGGTGAGGGCGTGTCCCCCTGCAGGAGGAAGATTCGGACAGAGTCCAAACGCAGTCTGGGGATTCTTTTGGATCATGCTTGATCACTTTTTGAGCATGTTTCAGGTGCTTCGTATTTTTCCTCCGGAGTCTGCCTGTAGGGGGACATGCCCGCCCCAAGGCTTCTGGAGCGGTGCCAGAAGGGAGTCCACACACCAGCGACGCAACGCAGCGGGACCCACCGCGCCAACATCCGCGCGCGAGCTGCTGCCCGCGCAAGGCCGCGCGCGAGCGCCCCGCTCCTCCACGCGGTGTGCCTCGCGGGCGGCCCGCGCGAGCCACCGCGTCAGGTCGCGATGCCACCTCGCGCGAAACCCGCTGCTTCTCGCCGACGACCTGGTACGGTGTGCACGGGTACTCCAGGTTTCGTAATAAAAGGGAGGGGGTCTGGACCCTCCAAGACAAGCCATTTCAGACCCCCCCCGTGGGAGAACCCCCCAAAGCATCGTCCCCAGACCCCCCCAGGCCCTCCAAGATAGCCTGGAAGAGACCCCCCCCGAAATGAGACCCCCTCCCTTTCTTACGAAATCTGGAGTACGGTGTGCACGAGTGAAGCGTTCCCGTGCCCGGGGGAGGGCCCCGGGCCGCGATGGCGAGCCACGCCGCGAGGGTGTGATGGCGCCGGATGGATGCCTTCCGGGAGCGGCGCGCCGAGAGCGGCCCGGCCGGGACCGGTGAGGTGGTTGGCCCTCGTCTCGCTCGGCTCCGTCGCTCCCCCTCCTCGTCTTGCGCTCCTGCCTCGACCGACGAGGCGGGGGGGACCAGGAAGGGCCCTCTGCCCTCCTCCTCCTCCTCCTCCTCCTCCTCCTCCTCCTCCTCCTCCTCCGCCTCCTCCTCCTCCTCCTCCTCGCCCCCCCCCACACGGGCGGCGCGCGAGGACGAGCGCGGCCAGGCGGCCGCGCGAGCGTCGCCCGGCGCGGGCGCGGCGGAGCCGGCCATGGCCTCCCCGGGGGCCGCCAAGTCGTCGCCGCCGCCGTCGTTCGGGGGCCCGCCAGGCTCCGAGGTTCGATGGTGCCTGTTTTTCTTTGGATTCGGGCAAGTTTACTTGCATGGACGGGGGGGGGCTGAGTCTGAAGCAAACCGAAAACAATTCGACGTGCGGAAATCACGCAAGTCGGAAAGGCACTTGCACGCTCGTGTTCGAGTGAAGAGGGGCGAGGGGGGAGAGGGGGGGGGGGGGGGCGAATGCCATGCAAGTAAGCTTGCCTGGATCTAAAGAAAAACAGGCTCGGATCTTCGCGTTGGTCCCCGGCGGTGCTGCAGCCTCGGGGAGCTCTCCAGCGGCCGCTCTGTCCAAGAGAGCCCAAGACCGCCCCAGAGGCCCCCCAGAGGCCCCCAAGAGGCGCCCAAGGGGCGTCCTAAGAGGGCCCCAAGAGGCCGAAATCATTGACTTTCCATAGGAAGACGTATATTTTTAGAATCTATGGCTTTTCGGCTTTCGCGGCGTTGACGGCGGCACAAGAGGCCTCCAAGACGGCCCCAAGACGGCCCAAGAGGCTCCCAAGAGGCCACCCAAACGGCCCAAGAGGGCCCCGAGACGGTCCACGAGGCGCCCAAGACGGCCCATGAGGGCCCCAAGACGGCCCCAAGAGGGGGACCACAAACCGAAAAGTATAGTTTTTCGTCCCAAGAAGCTCCCAGGAAGCCCCCAGAGCCCCCCAAGAAGCCTCAAGAGGCCCCCAAGAGGCCTTCAAAAGAGCCCGAAACGCAATATGACTCCCGAGAAGGCCCAGAGACGCCAAATAGAGAGCGATCAGTAACGCAAAAAGCTCTTCACACCAAGGCTCCCAAGAGCGAACGGTGACGTAAACAAGCTGATAAGACCAAGGCTCCCAGCAGAGAGCGGTGACGCAACAAGTTCCTGACACCAAGGCCCAGCCAAGGCTCAGAAATGGGCGGCAACGCAACAATCTCTGAAAACCAAGGCTCCCACGAGCAAGGGGTGACGTAACAAGCCCTCAACGCAAAGGCTCCCTGTGCGAACGGTGGTGTGAGTAATGTACGTTGTTGAACGAGTTTGCATCGCACAGTTCCGTTTCAGCCCTGCTCCATAGTCTTTCTGGCTCATGGACTTGGCCCTGCGGGGCTTGCAGGCCGTCGCTCCGTGGACCCCCCTCCTTTCAGTTGCACGCTGTCCCGACTGCCATTGCATCGCGGATTGCCAGGTCAGCAGCGACATCGTGAGTCTGCTGGGACGTCAGCTGGAGCGCTGCGGTCCAGAGCAGCTCAATTGCCCTGCGTGCCCGAGCTGTCCGTTGCTGCAGTGCCCCGAGCCGTCGTTCGCGCTGGGCACCTTCATTGCGGGGCTGCTCGCAGGTGTGCTCTCGGCAGCGACAGCCGGGTTCTTGTGGAAGAGGGCTTCGCGTGCACCGAGGCTAGGATTGGATGGCGGCCCGCAGCCCAGCAGAACGCACGCTGCGCTGCCTGCAGAGCCTGCAGGTGGGGTCGAGGGCCCTCGCCTACTACGATCCGCGCGATGACTACTGGCATGAGAGGATCATGCTGGCGCACATTCAGGACTTCCGCTTCGTGGTGCTCACCGCGCACTGGGACATCTATGATGAGGATATGTCCCAGGCGCTCCGCCTGCTGCCGCTGGGTCCTCAGGGCGGCCTTCCCGTGCCGAGGCCACAGGGGCAGATCTTGCGGGTGGACAACGCTCGCCTCAGCGCCGAGTTGCAGCAGCTGTGCGACGAGGCGGCGCAGATGGCATTGGACATCCGCGAGGAGGAGGGCTTGCCGGCCCCAGCGGCGCACCAGGGGGTGCTCGCCGACGGCGAGGCGGAGGCGCTTGCCGAGGCGCCGGCCCCTGCGGCGCTGGCGGCCGCCGCGAGGCCCGCCGGGCCTGCGGCTGGAGGCGCGGCTGCGGCCGGCGCTCTGGCGGCGGCGCCGGCCGCGCCGCTTAGGGCACCCGCGGCAGGCGCTCTCCTCGCCCCAGCACCGCCGCGGCCCGCGGCGCCGCCAGCAGACGCGGTCTGGCTCTCGGCGGAGACGCGTGGGGGCTTCACGGCCGGGGCCCCTATCCCGCCTGAGCTCCTGGGAGCGGATGGCCAGCCGCAGGTCGTGCTGGGCGATCGCGGGGTCGTGGTGCTGGCGTCGGGCGTCTCGCTTGCGGTCGCAGTGGCCAACGCCCTGGAGGCAGGGGCGGCAGCGCTCTCCAGCAGCGGGGGAGACCTTCGCACGCTGCCGGTGCTCTACTCGCCAGCTGGCGGCCGCTCCAGGTCCTTCCACGACGCCGTGGCCAAGATGCCCACCGCGCCCTTCCCAGACTGGCGCATCAAGGGGCCAAGGACCGCGGCCTGGCTGCTCGAGAAGATCTCGGAGGCGGGCTACACGCCGCTGCAGAGGCATTTCTGGTGGAGGTCGATCCAGGGGCTCACAGCTTCCGACTCGGGCGTGGACGACCACCACTTCATCTCCGAGGTGCTGCAGGAGCTCACCACCTACGACCAGCTCAACGCTGGCGAGCTGGTGGCGGTGGAGATCCTCTGCCGCCGCTACCAGCTCTGGGAGGAGCTGTACGCCTCGAGCTTGCGCGAGGCCGAGGCTGGTCAGGACGCTGCACCCTGGCTCGATGAGCGATCCATCTTCCTCGGGCAGGACAGGAGCCGCGGCTCGGCGCTTGTCTGCCCCGCCTTGGAGAGCTGGGTGGCTGAGAAGCTCCGAGAGGAAAGTGCCATCCTCAAGGAGCGCAGGAAGGGGCGAGAAGAAAGGCTGCTGGAGCGCGGCGTCGACGGCGGCGCGGCCTCTGGCGAACCATCGGCGGGTGCCAAGGCTAAGGCACGCGGCCGCGGGCGCGGCCGTGGCGCCTGAGGCGCCCCCTCGCGCCGGGGATGCCCCCGGCCTCGGCGCGAGTTTGCAGGGGAGGCGAGGCGTGCTGAACGACGATGCCACCTCGCTGGGTTTTGGCGATGACAGTCTCACGCAAAGGGACGCGCTGCCCATCCCGCTCAGCTCGGAGGCGCTCCAGTGCTTGAAGGGGTTCTCGGCCCTCGACTGCGAGCTCTCGCTGGGGCAGCGGCGCAAGGCCGCACGCTGCAGGCGCCAGGAACGCTGGATGCTGGAAGGCGTCGCGGCGCTCAACGAGCTGGGTGGGGGTGGGCGGTTGGCTGACAGCGGCGGGCGGCTTGGCTTGGCGCAGCGCTCCGCGTTGCAGCATCTGGGTGAGGTCTACGCCGCGGTCCCGCCGAAGACTGAGGATTGCACCAACCAGGAGGCGTTCCAGGCGCTTCTGGGGCTTCGACCTGGCTATGCTGATGAGCCAGCCATCGGGGCGAGAGCCGGCTACCAGCGCGGGAGGGTTTCCCTTCCTTCTGGCGGTGCTGGGCGTGTCGATCTTGTTCGGCTACTGCCCCCGCACCTGCAGTCAGCGCTGGAGTCCGGGCACGGGTTATTGCGCTCGGAGCAGGAGGCTACTGCTGCTCTGGAGGAGGCTGACGTCACGTGTTACGTGGACGGCAAGCTGGCCCAACGGGGCATTGACTACGGACGGTTCCTGCTCGAGCTTTACGATGCAGGGATCGTTGAAGTTTTGGATTATGAGCTGGATCGGAAGGAGCAGACTGGCGTCTTTTTTGTGCCTCGCAAAGATGACAAGCTGAGGCTCATCTTCGACACCAGGAGGGCGAACTGTCACATCAGGGCGCCCGAGTACACGCACTTGGCCTCCGGCGACGCCCTCAGCAGCTTGGAGCGCACGCCCGGCGAGGAGGTGCACTTGGCGGCGGGTGACGTGGAGGTCTGCTTTTACCAGTACGTGCTGCCCGCATGGGCTAGGAACTACTTCTGCCTGCCGAGCCTGGCGACTCGCATGCTGCCTGTCCGCCTGCGTGAGGCGCTGGGGCCTGAGCTTGCGGCGCGGCCCAGGATAGCCTTCCGCGTGCGAGTCGTTCCCATGGGATGGAACTGGGCCGTCCACTTTGTGCAGTCTGCCCACCTGAACGTGCTGGCCTCGGTCTCTCCGAACAACCAGTGGTTGGTGGACAAGCAGCCTGGGACGTGCCTCTCGGACAGCTCAGCTGCAGCCAAGGTCTTGTACATAGACAACTTTGCGGCCATCAGCACCAGTCGCGAGACAGCGTTGCAGGTTGTCAACGACATGCTTGGCTCGTTCACCAGTGAGAGCGTCAGGGCGTCGCTTGACTTGGACGTCGTCCTCCTCGGCTTCACGCTGGACTCTAAGGCCGCCAGGTGGCGCCCCGCACCCAAGAAGTTTTGGAGGGTGCACGGCTGCATCTCGCACTTGCTGGAGCCAGGAAGGCACATCACGGGACGCCAGTTGGAGAGGCTCGTAGGGCACGTGGTCGCGCTGCTGCTGCTGCGGCGTGAGGCTCTCAGCCTCCTCAGTGCGGTCTACGTCTTCATCCGCTCGACCTACGGCAGGGCGCAGCCGCTGTGGCCCAGCTGCCGACGCGAGCTCAGGTGGGTGCTTGCGTTGTTGCCCACGGTGTTCGCCGACATGAAGAGGCCTTAGCACTCTGAGGTAGGTGCCTTTGACGCGTCGCCTTGGGGCGCGGGAGTCTGCACTGCGCGCTGGCCTTTGAGCGCGGTGCAGGCCGCGGGCAGGCAGCCGGAGAAGCTGCGCTTTCGCGGGCCCCTCGCCTCACTGGTGGCGCCGCGGGGCGCTGCCCTGGCCGCCGACAGCATCGAGCTCTCTGACCCAGCCGCACTCCTGCTCGGGCGCGCGGCGGGTTTCGCCGAGGTGAGCGCAGAACTGCTGCGTGAGGCGACCTGGATCACGGCTGTTGCATGCAGATGGAGGCGCCAAAGTACTATCCACAGGCTGGAGAGCTCAGCAGGGCTTCTCTGGCTGCGGCGCGCCTCCCGCAATTCGAGATGTCACGGGCATCGCTTGCTGGGCTTGGGCGACAACATGTCGATGATTTGCGCCCATGAAAAGGGTCGTGCATCCGACTTTGGTCTCTTGTCCGGCTGCCGTTGTTCGTTGTTCCTACGCCATATCGGTCGCCTGCAATCTCAAGGTCACGTTCAGATGGATCCCCTCAGAGCTAAACCCTGCTGATGGCCCGTCAAGACGGTTCCAGTCTGGTCCGGAGCCGTCTTGGCCCAAGCACGGGGACCAGTTCAGGCGTCACTGCAGCAGTGGCCATGCAGGAGGTCCGCACGCTCCAGGCAGCTCCGCCGTTCGGCCAGCCAAGCCTGCCAGAGGTGGGAGGCGCTTCGCCGACCCGGAAGCGAGCCGTTGGTGGTGGCGGATCCGCAAGGAGCAGAGCGCAGCTGCCGCCGCCTTCCGCCCAGGAGCGGGCCCGCTTGCTGCCCCGCCAGGGCTTTCTGGCAGCCAACAAGGTGCGGCCGTCCACTCAGGTGCTCTACCTGAAGGTGTTGCGGCTGCTGGCAGGCTGGCTCATGGTGGACGCCCTGCCCGACTGGCCCGTGGCTGCTTGGGACGCAGCGTTGGCCGACTTCCTGCTGTGGGCCTTCGACCAGGGAGTGGCGCGGGCGACGGCTGCAAGGCTTGGCGCCGCGGTGCTGTGGGGGCTCCCGCAGCTCCACGTGGCGCCCTTGCAGAGATGCTTCCCGCAGCTCGCACACTCGCTGGCGGGTTGGAAGCGCCTGCATCTGCCAGGCTCGCGCCCGCCTCTTCCAGAGCTTGTGGTTCGCGCAGCGGCAGCTTGGCTTGGGCACCAGGGCGAGTTTGCGACCGCCTTGTGCGTCATGCTGATGTTCGAGGGCTACCTGAGACCCTCGGAGGCGCTGGCGCTGCGGGCCGCCCAGCTCACCGGCCCTTTCGGCTCGGCCACCAGCGCGGGCTCACACATGTCAGTAGTGGTGCATGCTGCAGAGTTGCAGCAACCGGGCAAGACAGGCGAGATGGACCATACCGTTGTGCTCGACCTCCCGCGCCAGCAGGTCCTGGCTTGGGCCTTGGCGCGCCTACGCGACTCCCGCCTGGGCTCCTGGCACCCGCTGTGGGACTTCGACTACAACCTCCTCCAGCGGCGGTTTGGCCAGGCGCTCGCGGCTGTGGGAGCCAGCTGTTTAGCAGGCGCGCTCTACAGCCTCAGGCACGGCGGCGCCAGCCACGACCGCCTGACGGCCAGCCGCGCGCGAATGGAGGTGCAGCAGCGAGGAAACTGGCGCGCCTTCAACAGCGCGCGGCGCTACGACAAGCACGGGCGAGTGTCGATCGAGTGGGTGAAGATTCCAGCCCACCAGCGGCAGGAGATCGAACGTTTGGCCGCTGGACTCGACGCCGCCTTCAAGCTGTACTCGCCTCAGCGGTGATGAGTAGCAAAGGTCATGACTCCCGCATCTTCATTGAACTCTTCAGTGGCTCTGGCAACCTTTCGCGACACCTGCGACAGACAGGGCATGCAGTCATTGAATGGGATGTCCTGCACGGGCAAGAGTTTGATCTCGCCCAGCCTGCGCCGTGGGCTGTGCTTCGCGGCTGGATTGCCAGCGGCAAAGTCAAGGCTATTTTCATGGGCACGCCTTGTGGGTCGCTTTCTCAAGCGCGACGAGGCGGCCCCACTTCTCGCATGCCTCGGCGCCTTCGTGACGGCTCTCACATCTTTGGCTTGCCAAACTTAGCTGCTGCCGATCAGGCCAAGCTTGAGCTTGGCAACCTGCTCGCCTCCCGAGCGGGCCAGATCTGGCAGCTAGCTGCAAAGTTTGGCATTCCTGTCGGTGAAGAGAATCCCTGCAGCAGTTGGCTTTGGCATTTTCCAGACAGAACTCGCCAGCATCACCCTCCTTTCTTCTTCGAAGCAATTGTTGACCAGCGTGCTGCAGGTCGGCCCTTTCGAGCTCGCACTAAGTTCCAATTCTTGCATTGTCGCCCCTCCCCTTCTCTCTTGTCTATGAAGTGTCATGGCCGTGGTGTGTGTGTGTGTGAGTTTTCTGGTCAGCCTCATCTTGAGCTGTCTGGGAAGGAAAGCGGTGCCACTCACCTCCGCACTCACCAGAAGGCCGCCTATCCCGACGCCATCTGCAGGCAACTTGCTCGAATGTTCTCGCAAACGATTGTCGCCAGGATGGTCTCCCGAAAATGGATGTTACTTCACGGCTAAGCCGGTGCAATGCTTGCTGATGGGTACTGTGCTTTGTTGTAGATGGGCCTTTGCCGCCTGCCAAAGCTGTCCTGTACCAGGCTCCGTTCCTCAAGCAGATACTGGAAACAAGATGATGCATGTACGTTGTTGAACGACTTTGCATCGCACAGTTCCGTTTCAGCCCTGCTCCATAGTCTTTCTGGCTCCCAATGCCAGCCCGTTGCCTCCAGAATTCTCTTTTGCCGCGGGCCTTTGCCGCCTGCCAAAGCTGTCCTGTGCCAGGCTCCGTTCCTCAAGCAGATACTGGAAAAAAGATGATGCATTTCGGTTTCTGTTTCTGAAGCGATCTTTCCGTTTCTGTGCCGGGCCAGGTAAGGGGAAGAGCGAGGTATGAGTGATGACGTTGTGTTTGGGGCGAAGCCCCCAATGGGGAGTTCCAGGGGGGGCGTAGCGCGAGCGGATGGGTTTTATGGCCGTTTTCGGGTTTCCCTTAGTTTTTGCATGCTTTTCGGGCTTCCCCCCAAGACGGCCCAAGAGCGCTCCAAGAGAGTACAAGACCGCCCAAGACGGCCCAAGAGGCCACCAAGAGGCCCCCAAGAGGCGCCCAAGGGGCGTCCAATCATTGATTTTCCAGAGGAACACGTATATTTTAGTGTGTATGTATATATATATATATATATATATATATATATATATATACGGAACGAGCGGATTTCACTGCGGTGACGACGGCCCAAGAGCCCCCACTACCGCCCCAAGACGGCCCAAGAGGCCCCCAAAACGGCCAAAGAGGGCGCCAAGACGGTCCAAAAGGCGCCCAAGAGGGCCCCAAGACGGTCCCAAGAGAGGGACCACGAACCGAAAAGTCTAGCCTCTCGTTCCAACACGCTCCCAGGAGGCCCCATGAGCCCCCCAAGAAGTCCCAAGAGGCCCCCAAGAGGCGTCCCAAGAGGCCACCAGGAGGCCCAAATTATGCATTTTCTGTTTAAAAAACTGCATTTGTATCATGCAAGGCTTTTCGGCTTTCGCGGCGTTGAAGACGGTCCACGAGGCCCCAAAGACCGCCCCAAGACGGCCCAAGAGGCTCCCAATAGGCCCCCAAAACGGCCCAAGAGGGCGCCAAGACGGCCCAAGAGGCGCCCAAGACGGCCCATGAGGGCCCCAAGACGGCCCCAAGAGGGGGACCACGAACCGAGAAGTCTAGCTTTTCGCCCCAAGAAACTCCCAGGAGGCGCCCAGAGCCCCCCAAGAAGCCCCAAGAGGCCCCCAAGAGGTTTCCAAGAGGCCTCCAAAAGGGCCCGACAAGGGCCCCAATAGGACTCCCAGGAAGGCCCAGAGACGTCAAATCAAGAGTGATCGGTAACGCAAAAAGTTCTTCACACCAAGGCTCTCAAGAGCGAACGGTGACGTAAACAAGCTGATAAGACCAAGTCTCCCAGCAGAGAGCGGTGACGTAACAAGTTCCTGACACCAAGGCCCAGCCAAGGCTCAGGAACGGGCGGCAACGCAACAATCTCTGAATACCAAGGCTCCCAAGAGCGAGGGGTGACGTAACAAGCTCTCAACGCAAAGGCTGCTGGTACGAACGGTGGTGTGAGTAATTTCGGTTTCTGTTTCTGAAGCGATCTTTCCGTTTCTGTGCCGGGCCAGGTAACGGAAATAGCGAGGTACGAGTGATGACGTTGTGTTTGGGGCGAAGCCCCTTAGGGGGAGTGCAGAGGGGGGCGAGGGTTGCCCAACTGCGTGTTAATGGTCGTTTTCGGGTTTTCCTTCGGGTTCCCCCCCAAGACGGCCCAAGAGCGCTCCAAGAGAGCCCAAGACCGCCCAAGACGCCCCAAGAGGCCCCCAAGAGGCTCCCAAGAGGCCCCCAAAACGGCCCAAGAGGGCGCCAAGACGGCGAAAGAGGCGCCCAAGACGGCCCAAGAGGGCCCCAAGACGGCCCCAAGAGGGGGACCACGAACCGAAAAGTCTAGCTTTTCGCCCCAAGAAGCTCCCAGGAGGCCCCCAGAGCCCCCCAAGAAGTTTCAAGAGGCCCCCAAGAGGTTCCCAAGAGGCCTCCAGAACGGCCCGACAAGAGCCCCAATAGGACTCCCGAGAAGGCCCAGAGACGCCAAATAGAGAGCGATCAGTAACGCAAAAAGCTCTGCACACCAAGGCTCCCAAGAGCGAACGGTGACGTAAACAAGCTGATATGACCAAGGCTCCCAGCAGAGAGCGGTGACGTAACAAGTTCCTGACACCAAGGCCCAGCCAAGGCTCAGGAACGGGCGGCAACGCAACAATCTCTGAATACCAAGGCTCCCATGAGCGAGGGGTGACGTAACAAGCTCTCAACGCCAAGGCTCCCGGTACGAACGGTGGTGTGGGTAATTTCGGTTTCTGTTTTTGAAGCGCTCTTTCCGTTTCTGTGCCGGGCCAGGTCTAATGGCCTTCGGCCCATCTTGCCACAGTGCTTCGGTTGTGGGTCTGAGGCCTCTTGGTTGTTCGTTGGGATCTCGTCGAGATCTCTCGAGGGTCTCCTGGAGGCAGTTTTGCAGCATCTGGGTACTGTTTTGGAGCCTCTTGGGTCCTTTTGGGGGCCTCTTGAGGTCCTCTTGCGGCCTCGTGTGGGCCTTTTGAAGGCTTCTTTGGGGCCTCCTTGGCGCCTCTTGAGGCTGAAGGGTCAGATTTGCGGTTCGTGTTCCCCCTCTTGTGCTTTGTCGGGCCGTCTTGGGGCCCGCTTGGGGGCCTCCTGGAGTGGAGGAGAAAAGTGCAGGCAAGGGAGGGCGCGGAGAAAGAGCAGGAGGAGGATGAGAGAGGGGCGAAGGCAAGGAAGAGGGAGAGGTCCGGGGGAAGGACAACAGCGAGGGGGCGGACGGCGGACAGCGACGATGACGGCCCCGCTCGCGCCCGCCCCCTCCAGAGGTGCTGCACTTCGAGAACGGCCCAGACGACGTCAAGGCGTTCATCCAGGCCAGCCCCCTGCCCCTCCTCCCCCCGCTGCCCGTGCCCCCTCTCCTCCTGCTACTCCTGCCCTCCCGCCAGTCCCTGACTCCCCCCCTTCCCCCCCCCCTCCCGCCCGCCCCCGCCCTCGCCCTCAGGAGGCGGACCCCTCCTCCCCCGCACCGCCCTCCCCCCCCTCCGCCCCTCCCTCCCCCCCCCCCTCCCCTTGCCCCTCCCCTCCCGCCCCAGACCCCCCCTTCCCCGCCCCGCCCCCGTCCCCCGCCCCACCCGGACCTGCCATGGCCGCCTCGGGGGGGGGGGGAGGGGGGAGCATCGGGAGGGAGGGGTGGAGGCGGAGGATGGAGGGCACGACGCGGTCCAGGACGGTTGCGCCCTACGGGCGCTCCTCGCTCCGCGAGCGCCTGGGCCTGCTGGGCCAGGCCCCTGGCCGAGGGACCCGCGGCACCACGGCTCAGCCCCTCGGCCCCCCTTGGCCCTCCAGGCCTCGGGGTTGAACCTCCGACTCTCCGAGCCGAGTCCAGCAGCGGCGGCGCCGACAACCAGCGGCCGCCGAAGCCCCTCGCCTGACTGATGCGCTGGCTGCCCTCTCGTGGGCCAGCTGCCCTGGGCTTGTCTCCGCGGCCTCGTCCAGGAAGGAGCTCCCGCCCGAGCAGGGAACATCAGGAGCATCAAACCTGGAGCTCACGAAGCTGGGGCCCGTCGGAGGCGGGGGACTAGGGAGGATGAGAAGGAGGAGGAGAAGGAGGAGGAAGAGGAGGACGACGGCCTCCGTAGCCATTTGGCTCAAGTCAGGAGGAGGAAGCCGACGGCCTCTGTAGCCAGTATGCTCAAGGACTTTACTTCGTGGCGGGTGGATTCTGCGGCCCCACCTCTTCCTTGGCGAAGGCCAGGACTCGTTGCCAGCATTATTCGCACACATGTATCGTAGCCTCCCTCCTTCTCTCTTGCAACAACGGTGGTTCCTCTTGCTCAGCGTTATTTCTGCTATGACCCGTGGGTTCGCTTCGAAATTGCGGTTAATGGCTGGGAAAACGGGTGGCACACCAGGGGCAGAGGAAAGTGATTGAAACGGTGGCAGACGTGTCGTGTGCATTTTGCGCTTACCGAAAGAATTGCCATCCCCCCTCGTTCATGCCCCGATTACGTGTCATCCGCAGCTTGGCGGTCGTTGGGCACAAGATGTTTCGTCCGACCCATCTGTGTTGGCGGGGGTTCGAGCTGGCAGGTCGGGTTCAAAGGAGGTACAGGCGGGAGCACAGGCAAATGTCAAGGTGATGCATCAGTTTGGATTGCAATGTTTTCGGCACTCAACGGCGCGCTGCCTCCAGGTCCAACCCCCGACATTTTCGGAGTCGGAAGTTCCGATGTTCGCCGATCCCAGCATCAAAGTTGGCGAAACGGCTCGTGGTCAATACCGCCCTCAGCTGGCTAGTTCGTCCGGCGCAGCAGCGAGTCCAGCAGGCACACATTGAAGTCGAAACGGACATGAAGACATTGTCGGCGTAACCCAGTACATTGAGAACTTAGACGAGATGGATTCGGGCAACAACATTTTTTGGTGGCGCAGCTTCAACAGGATCTGGACGCAGCCGTCAAAGCACGCACTGACGTCATCGCGGTGTCTGTTCAGACGATTCCCACTCAAGCCCAAGAGCCGGGTCAGACGAGGGCGCTGGACAACCGCGATGTCGTGGAAGGTGATGCCTCTCTCCATGCTTTGTTCTCGCTCGATGCCCTGCGCGACGTCGAGAAGGAGGCCGAGGAGCTCGACCTCTCCGAAGCTGATCGGACGGAGGTGGGGGCGAGGAGGGCCTCGATTGCGCCCAGCATCGAAGAATTGGCAACACAATTGTCCCAGGGAGTGCTCAAAGCACCCGAGGAAGCCACAGCAGCGCATGCACTTCATCAATCTTTATTGCGCGAGGAGCGCGAGACTCATCACGTTGAGTCGACACCAGGCGGTCCTCCCGGCGAAGGCCATTCTTCTTCGCCGCCAATGACGCGGCAGGGTCTTCGTCGAACGGCAGGGCAAGGACCGCTCATCCCAGTGGTTCGTCATCTCAGGCAGCGACCCTGGCGGGCGTTCACAACGCCGTCGACAGAGATCTTCGCTGGGACACGGCTGTAGTTTGTTTGAGGAAGGGAGCTCTCGTATCTCCAGGGCGTCATGAAGTTTGGCACCTTCAACTCATTGGTTGGGCATTGCTGTCTGGTCGCATTTCAGGAGGACTGCCCCCCGCAGGCGGCATTCCAGGAGCGCCGCTCTTGACGGGGCCGCTGTTGGGGTCGGCGGGAGGGGCGGGGAAGCGATTGGGGTTACTTGCGGCCCCACAGGGCCGCGAATGTATATTCACAACTTCTAGCAATCCCATTTGGCGCCTAATGAGCTGAATATCCCCGCCCTCCTCCACGTGGCGCCCCTCCCAATTCCCAAGTAAAAGTTATTATAGACTTAACAAAGTACATGCCAAACGTTGCTTCCTTGCTACCTTTCTTAATTTCATGTACTTGAGTTGTCTCCAGGGTGAGGGCAGGCGGATGCGAAGAGAGAGGCGCCATAATTTCTGTGTATCTCAACTCAGGCCGGAGAATGTTTGAGAATTCCAGTCGTTAGCTTTGTAAAAGGTTTCCAGTGGGCAGAGAGTTTTTGCGGAAACCCAGCGGTCACGCCCCTGGCGGAATCCCAGGGGCCGCTGTTCTAGCAGAGTCTTTGCGGTCACAGTCCTGACAACATTTCGCGGCAATCGGGTGCGCGCAGCTGTTCTGATTCGAGTGTGCCGTTGCGCCACTCGGCCCCTCCGACGCGGGCGATATCTTCGGGCGGCATGAGTTTCGCCAGCGGGGGCGAGGAGGAGGAGGAGGCGGTCTATCTTGCAGGAAGCCCGAGTGCCTTCGTTGACATCGAAGCGTCGGGCGCGGCGCCTGCCGGTGGCCCCAAATTGTTCCTGATGCGACTCTCCAGTGGTCCGCCTCGTCTCGCGGAGCCCCCCCCAGTCGCCGCGGTTGCGGCGCGCGCCAAGGTGCCCAAGGCACATCCTTGCGCGAGTCACGTGGTGCAAGTTGCGCGATGAGAGTTCCGTCGCGCCGCCCAGGAGCGGCGCGCGGTCGGGCGAGCGCTCCCCGAGGGAGCGCGCCGCGCCCCTGCGGGCCGCAGTCCGCCCGCCTCGACGGGGGAGTTCGCGCGGCCGCCGTGCCCCCCGGCTGCTTCTTCTTTCTTCGGGGGGGCAGCGCAGCTGTCCGCCATGCCTGGGGGCCGCCTGCTGCTCCTCGCGACTTGGCGTCTGCAGGAGAGGCTGCCTGACGTTCGTCGATCCCCCTCGGGTTCTCGGGCTTTCGGTGCCGACTGGTGAGCGCGGCCATCGGACTGCCCGTTTTTTCGTTGATATTATTTTTAGTATTTGTCGTGATTTCGACATTTTAAACATTTCTAAAAAGTTAGATATTGAAAAACAAGTTTGAATCATTAGTATTGTGGATGCGCCGCGCGATCTGGGGCCTGCGGGGGCCGGCCTTTTCCTTCTCGGGCGACGCAGGGGGCGCGTGTGGGCCCTGCAGTGCTGAAGGGGGAAGTCTCCGCCTTTTGCTCGTTGAGCTGTCGGGCACTGGACGCCCGAACGCTTTGCCGAGCGGGGTCTTCGGCCCCCGCGGTGGCCCATCGGAACCCGCGGCTGGGCTCGCATGCCTCGCGCCATTCTGGCCGCGGCTCGCCGCTGGAACTGCGCGCTTCCAGCTGTCCGAAACTTGTTGTCCGCGCCGGGGGCGGCCGCGCCATCTTCGACATTTGCGTTCGCATGGGCTGCGAGGATACGCTGAATATGCGCAAGCGCTGCCCGGTGTCCACCCGCAGGAAGGGAAGGGACCTGCGCCCCGACGCGCCCCCCGCGCGCGCGCGCGACCGGGGCCCGCGCCTTGCGAGCCCCGGCCCCGGCACAGAGAGCCTGCGGTTCGGTCTGGGGGGGGTTCGCAGGGGGATGGCGTTGCGCCCGCGAGGCGGACGGTCCACTGCAGCGGCGGGCGCACCTCCCGAGGTTTCCTGGACTCGGGCCCCGGCGCCCGCGCGTGGATTTGTCAGGGGCAGCGGATGGTGGGCGAGGAGGCCATCGATCGCGTTCCCCCTTCGGCCCCCATGCGCGCTGGAAAATCCACGCGGTTGGCAGGCGCGGGCGGGCCGCACGGAGGCGGCAGGGTCGCCCTCCCTGCCCACCTCCCCAGCGTGCGGGCCAAGACCCTTGCCCGACAGCTTACTGGACCGTTCTTCTCCAGCTATTCACAGCGACGCGAGGCGGGGTCGGCGCGAACGTCGCCTTCCCTGGGTTGCGCGGTGGCGGGCGCCCGCGGGGTAGGGTCCTTGCGGCCCTTGCGCGAGGCGCGAGCTCTTGTGCCCCCGAGTCAGGCAGGTCCCTCCAAAAAGCAATATTTGCCAGGGCCCTGCCCGTGGCGAAAAGGTCATTATCCGCCTGAGTTGCACCGAGGGCACCAGCCGCATCTGACAGCAACGCCGACGAGGCCATTGATGTAGCCGAATGCAGGAGCGGTCGCGGCGGCGAAGGTCGAGGCGCGCCTGGACGCGCAAGAAGAAGCCCCAAACGGCCCCAGCAGCGCAAGCGGGAGGACCAGCAAGGATGCAACGGGAGCCACCTGCTTTGAACAACCAGCCACGCCAGCCCCAAGCTCCGTCATGGCATCGCCTCATGCGAACGAAACCTATCAAAGCGAGGCCTTTTTTGGGAGGCCTGCTGAGTCTAACAGTGGTTGCTCAAAACGCACGAACGGCCTGGCCTCGGGGCCCAGGCCAGGCAGCTCGGCGCCGAGGGGGCGCCCGAGGTCCAGCCCCGACCTGGCCAGCCCAAAGCTGACGTGCCTTGGTCAGCAAGGACGCAAGATCCCCCCCGTGAGAATCAGACACCTTAACTCTAGTTTAACCAGACCGAGTCCGCGTCGTTCATCTCAGGCGAGGGCCCCGCCTCCAACGGAACTGGCAGCGGAAGCGGCATCCTAGATGGTGCGAGCCTGCAATTTTGGAGACCGAAGGTGGAAGCGCATGCTGACTGGCCGATGCGGGCGCAAAGAGAGGCCGCCAGCGACGCCCGCGCCGCGCACGCCCCCGCCGGAGTCATCCGAAACTGAGAGGACACCGAAAACCACGGGGAAGCCAGGTGGCGAAGGTGGAGGAGGAGGAGGAGGAGGAGGAGGAGGAGCAGGAGGAGGAGGAGGATGAGGAGGAGGAGCGTGAGAACAGCGGCAGCTGGAGGAGCAGCCAGGTCCTCAAGAGCTCCTACTCGACCGCGCTCCCGCAGCCCGTCAAGACGCAGGACGGCGAGACACAGTCGGCCACGACATGACATTTCCCCCGCCCGCCTCCTGCCTCCTCGCTGGGCCTCGGCCAGGGGTCCCAGCATCGGCGACTACAATGGGTGTGGTTACAGCCGGACCGAGGCATAAGATCGAGGTCGGTTCGAGGAGGGTACCCTCATGTTTTTCGTGGTTGCTGGATGTTCTTGTGCATCCTGGGGGAGGGTACCCTCGAATGTTGTTTTGTTTGGGCTGGCGGAGGGTCTCGTGCTCTTGAGGGATGCTCTTCTGTCCCAGGTCCTGCTGTACGCCATGGTGTGGGTTGCGATCGGCGTCGTTGGGGCTAAAACGGGATCACCCACGTTGTGCCGAAGGTTTGATGAGCCCTCGTCCGGACGCGGCGGAGATCTCTGTAGAGGTCCCCCTCAGGCGCGGACTGCAAACCACATCCTGTGCAGACCACGTCCCTCGGAGTCGGCAGCAGCGTCCGTCGGTGCGCGGACCAGCTGACCAGTGCGCTGCCCCACTCTTGGCAGGACTCGCTCGGCGTCGGCCACGGGCGCTGTCGACGCGGAGCAGACGTCGGCCGCCCAACGGCGGCCGCCGTCATTTTTTGGGGGCAGCATTCGCTGTTGGGCGTCGTCTTCGTACTGGTCCGTCCCCACCTCGGGGCGCGCCACAGGCAGAAGCAGTCCAGGCCTCCAGAGAGCCTCCCTGCGCCGCCGTCTCCACCTCTTCGTCCATGCCTCTTCTTCTTCGTCTTCTTCTTTTTCTTCTTCCCTCTAACCTCCTCCTCTCTCCTCCTCCCCGTCCTTCTCCTCGTCGTCATCTCTATCCTCCTCCTCATCCTCCACCTCCCCCTCCTCCTCCTCCTCCTCCTCCTCCTCCTCCTCCTCCTCCTCCTCCTCCTCCTCCTCTCCTCTCCTCGCCCTCACCCTCCTCCCTCTTCCCTCACCTTCGCTTCCTCACCCACCTCCCACCTCCGTTCCCTCCTCGTCGTTGGCCTCCCCCGCATCTTCCGCCTCCCCCTCCCCCTGCTTCTTCCTCCTCCGCCTCCTCCTCTGGGACTCCTCCTTCTCCCCCCCATCCTCCTCCTCCTCCTCCTCCTCCTCCTCCACCTCCTCCTCCTACTCCTCCTCCTCCTCCTCTCACTCATCTTTCTCTGCCTGCCCCCTCTTCCACAATTGCACAGCATGAATACTGCTCTTCTCTCTCCCCTGATGGCGTCCGGAAGATGTCCGGCATTCTCCGCGTATTGTTGTTTTACGCAGGATTCCCAGGAGTTAGGTGTTCGCTTGGGCTTGTTTTCAAAATGTTGTTCTCGCTGAAGTGCTGGCCCCACTCCTCTGGTTGTTCCGAATCGTTGTCCCTCTGCAGCGCAGGTGTTTTCGATCCTTCCAAGCAGGCCCTACAATCTAGAAAACGACCCCCCCAGGAAAAAACATCAGAAGTGATTCCACATTCGGTGTCGATTCGTTCATTTCTGGGGCCGCAGAAGCCCCCCACCCCCACTTTGGGGCGTCGTCTTCAGGAAGTATCAAGCGGCCACCCCATTTCTGCTTTGAGAAGGGGATGCTGAAAGCAGCAGAGCCAGCGGGTGCTCTCGATCAGCCCCGCCTCGTGTGGAGCTTCTGGGGGTACCCAAGGAGCTAGACATGGAGCCACGACTCCAGCCCGGCCCTAGACCTCTCGAAGGCGATCCACTCGCCATCCAAAGAACTCCGCGCCGTTGTGCGGTGCCGTGCTTTGCGCTGCAGGTGCGTTGTGATGCAATGCTTCCCTGCGCAGTGCCGCGCCATTCTCTACGGCGCGCTACGCTCTGCCGTGCTCTTCACTACGCCATGCCATGCCGCGCGCTGTACCACGCATCGCGTACCCTCTCGCGATCACTGCCCTGCTTGACATCCGACTCTGCGAATAGAGAGGATATTTGCGCCATGGTAAGGGATGGGAGGGAGAGTAGGACGTCAGATGTTACGCGGGCGCACCCAGCTTGGCCCGCCCCCTCCTCCCTCCCCCTTGCGAGGGGGGCGGGCGCAAGCCGGCATCGCCTCTGCCCTGGGCCCCCTCCCGCCCCCCCCCCCCCCCCCCCCCCCCCCCCCCCCCCCCCCCCCCCCCCCCCGAGGAAGCAGCCGCTCGCGGGCCCGCGCGGCCCGCCGTCGCGGCGGTCGCCGACCAGTCTCTGGACGAGGAGGATCGAAGGGGGGGGGGATCGAGGAGAAGGACCGCGGAGGAGGAGGAGGAAGGTAGGCAGGCAGGTAGGCAGGTCGGGCCGCGGAAGCGCGGGTCTGTGCCCGCCTCGGCCTCAGCCGAGAAGGTCTGCCCAGAAGACGGATTTGCACATGTTGCTGCCGGAGAGCGCGCCGAAGGAGAAGTCCGTGAGGGGGAGGACGGCCCGATTGGGCATCATCGCCCTCCCCCCGCCGCACCGGAGCTGCCTCCGTCGCCCTCCCGCACGACGTTGCCGAGAGGCTCGAAGGCGACCTTCGCGCGCGGCCCAGCGCCATCCATGCGGACTCGGGTGGCCGCGTTGCCTGCACCGACGACCGTGCCAGCGCGCCCCGCGTGCTGGCCCTCCACGATGCGGGCGCGATGGCCCTTCTGCCCGGGGAGCCCCGCGCTTCCTGCAGCGACTATCGCAGGAGCTGCCGCCCGCCACAGGCCATCGGCCCAGGTGTCGTCGAGCAGGTCCTCCCCGCCCTGCGCCCCCTGCTTCACCTCGGCCGCCTCGGAGGGGCCAGCAAGCGCCCGCGGCGCTGCGGTGCCATAGAGTGGCGTCGGGCCGCCTTGGCCCGGGCGGTATTTCTTGCCCTGCGCCGCGTCGCCCATCGCAGCGCGCACCACTCCTTCCTCCTCGTCCTCCACGTGGCACTCCATCGCCGCCGCCAGCGCCGCCACTCCCGCACCCGCTCGCCCACCTCCCCCACGCGGACGGCGCCGCCGCCGAGAGGCAGCAGCGGGCGATGCCGTTGCCCTGGGGGGCGCGGCGGGGACGGGCGGCGCCGCGAGCACAGCGACGGCCGACCTCAGGAGACCCTCGGCGGCTCGCGCGAGGCGCTGGGCCTCGCGATGCCCGCCCGTCAGCCCAGCAGCAGCATGCGTCGCCAGGAGCGCCTCGCGGAGAGCGTCCTGCGACACGCGCGCGCAGCGGGCGTTCTGCGTACCAGGCATCGGAGCGACGGCGGCAGGGCCTGCGGCGGCGACCTTGAGCGGATATGGCACTCGCGGAGGAGGAGGCGGAGGAGGAGGAGGAGGAGGAGGAGGAGGAGGAGGAGGAGAGCTAGGCTTCCCCCAAGATCAAGGAGTTGCCGTCCGCAGGGGGGACGTCCTGGTCCGTCCCCCTTGCCTTCTTCGCCGTCGTCCTCGGCCCACCTCGCCGCCCGCCCGCTTCGCCGCGCCCCACTGCGAGGAACCCGGCCCCCGCCCCTCGCCGCTCGGCGCCGGGCTCGCCGCAGGCGCTGCGGCGGTGTCAGGCCGCAGCCCCTCGCGATGCGGGCGGCGTCGTCGCAGTCGCCGTCGACAGGTCGCCGTCGTCGTCCTCGTCGCCGCCGTCGCCGCCGCCGCCGCCGCCGCCGTCGTCGTCGTCGTCGTCGTCGTCGTCGTCGTCGTCCGTGGTCGTCGTCGCCGTTGTCGTCCCCGCGTGCCGCCGTCTTGCTCAGTAGGATGTCTGGATCGCCGCAGATTCACGGAGGTTGTCGGAAGCTGCTCGGAATGTCGTTGCCGCCGTCGTCGTCATCGTCGCTTTCAACGTCGTTGTCTTGGCTGTCGTGGCCGTAGTATTTGTAGTGAGAGCGCTCGTCGTCGTCGTCGTCGGCCTCCACCGCCTCCTCCTCCTCGAGGGGGGAGGGAGGAGGAGGAGGAGGAGGAGGAGGAGGAGGAGGACGAGGAGGAGGAGGAGGAGGAGGCGGCTAGGAGGACGAGGAGTAGGAGGAGGCCAGGAGGTGGAGGAGGTGCAGGAGGACAGCAGGCGAAGAGGGGAGAATGATGACCAGTGGAGGAGAACGAAACAAGACGGAGGCCAGAAGGGCGGTGAGTCGGGCTCCCCCTTTTACGCCTGCTCCTGCTCCCCCTCCAATCGCCCCCCTCTACTAGTAGGACAACGACGGACGACGACGATGACGACGAAGACGACGACGAAGACGACGGCGGCGGCGGTGGCGGCGACGACGACGACGACGACGATGACGATGACGACGACGACGACGACGACGGCGACGACGGCGACGACGGGCGACGGACGGCGGACCACGCACGACGGATGACGACGACGAAGACGGAGACGAAGACGAAGGTGTTTCGGGTCGGTTCGGGGGCCGGGGGCTAACGTAGAATCGAGGCCGTCGTCGTCGTCGTCGTCATCGTCGTCAGCGCCATTGCCGTGGCCGTATCACTCGTAGTGAATCCTCTGGTCGTCGTCGACCCTCTTCGCCCTGCTCGAAGGAGGGAGGATGCCGAAGATGAGAGAGAGGATGTGGCAGCAGGCGAAGAGTGAGTATTGACGTCTTGTGGAGGAGGACGAGGAAGAGGAAGGCGAGGAGGGCGGCGAGTCGTGCCCTCCCGTCGCTATTTCGTTATCAGTATCGAAGACGCCTACGGCGAATCACCGCCGCCCCCTGCCTTTGTGGAAGCGCCTATGTGGCCGAACGTTGAGGCCAGACCTGCCAAGCCATCGGACCATGTGTTCCCCGAATCGGTTTGGAAAGCCTTCGGGGAACACGTGGGCGTCTTGATGGTCATCGTCGTCGTCTTGGAGGCCTCTTGGGCGATCTTTCGGCGATCTTTGGGGGCTCTTGGGCCGTCTCGGGCCGTCGGAAGGCCGAAAGAAGGGAAATGCCCAAATCCATCAAAAACCTTGGGAAAATCAGTGATTTTGGCATCTTTTGGCCTTCCTGGAGGCCCTCTTGGGGGCCTCTTGGGCCCTTTTGGGCCAGCTTCGAGCCAACTTCGGCCATCTTGGTGGGTTCCTGGCACGTCTGACGCCGTCGGGAGCCGTTTTGGGGGCCTTTCTGGGCCAACGGGGGACCCTCTTGGGGCGCTCCAGGGCCGTCTTGGAGGCCATCTTGGGCGTCTTGGAGGCCATCTTGGGCGTGTTGGAGGCCTCTTGGGCCGTCTTGGGGCCCTCTAGGGGCCATCTTGGAGGCCACTTGGGCCATCAGGGGGCTCTCTTGGGGGCCTCTTGGGCGATCTTGGGGGCTTCTTGGGCCGTCTTGAGCCGTCGGAGAGCCGAAAAGGCGCAAATGCCAAAATCCTTCAAAAACCAAGGGAAAATCAATGATTTTGGCCTCTTCGGACTCTCCTGGAGGACCTCTTGGAGGCCTCTTGGGCCGTCTGGGAGGCCTCTGGGGGGCCTCTTGGGCCGTCTTGGGCCGTCTTGGACTCTCTTGGGCCGTTTTGGAGGCCGTCTTGGACCATCTCGGGCGGACTTGGAGGCCATCTTGGGCCATCTTCGCGATTTTTTGAGGATGTCCCGAGCGAAACGGCCGTTTTTGCGCACGGTGGCGGGTTCTGCCGGAGCCCACTGGGGAGTTCTTTTGGAAAAAGAACCAAAACCAAAACCTAACAGCTCGTCCAGCACGCCGTGCACCCCTGCAAGCAGGGGGCGGCGGATCCAGCTGCATGCGGCAAGTCCCGCCACCGTGTCAGCCCAACATGTTGGGCTTTGACCCTTCGACAGGGCTCGGATGCCTGTCATGTGCGACATTTCGGGTCATTTGAGCAGATCTTTGGTGGCGTGTGTGGCCTATCCTGAGCTTCTGAGAGGCCGTTGTGGGATTCCCTTGGGGCACTCTTCTGCCGTCTTGAGGCTCTCTTGCGCTGTCTTGGGCTCCCTCGGTGCCCTCGTGACCGTCTTTGGAGCCACTTTGGGTTATCGTGGGGCCGTCTTGGGCCGTCCAGGGGTCCTCTTAGGCCGTCTTGGCTTCCTCCTGAGGGCCTGGAGGGCCAACTTGAAGCTCTCTTGAGACCGGCCCGGGCTGTCCAAGGCCCGTCTTGCGCTGTCTGAAGGCCGTCTTGGAGACTGCTTAAGCTATCTTGAGGCTCCCTTGGGCCGTCGTGGGGCCATCTTGGAGGCCTCTTGGGCCGTCTTGAGCTGACGGAAGCTTGAACAGGCGATGATGCGAGAAAATTCAAATTCATAATGGAAGTCCACGATTTGGACCTCTTCGGGCCATCCTTGGGGCTCTATTGTAACACTCTTTTCCCGTCTTGGAGGCCTCTGGTGCCATCCCGAGGCCATCTTGGACCATCTGGGAACCATCTTCGGCAGTCTCGGAGGCATCTTGGGCCTATTGGCTGCTGTGGAGGTCCGTTTTTGAAGCCATCTGGGGCATCTTGGACGCCTTGAGTGCGCCAGGAGAGTGTCTGGACGCCGACAGCAGAGCCTCCGGAAAAGGGGGCGATGCACGCAATTCTACGCGGCTCAGGATGGGGGGTGCCCCAAGAAGATTACAGAAACCCTGCCAGACAGCACTTGGCATTCCAGCACGCCTCAACGTGCCAGGGGACACGGTGGCGGATCTACTCCCGCTGAACCACCTAGCCGGCCGATCGTCACCCAATCCAGTTGGTCTCACCCTACCAGTCAGAAGCGCATAAACACAACATCACGTCTCAGCATGGACATGTGTCGCCCTTGCTCCTGCCTCGGCGCCGCGCTCATTTTTTGGGAGACTTGAGCTCCAGCTGAGGCGTGGCGCACACTTGTCGCACGCATTTTCTTCAGCGCGCGCGTTTTCTTCAACGCGCGCACACTTTCTGGTCGGCGGGGCGAGAGCGAACCTCTTCTGGTAAAAGCTAGTCGGGCTACGCACAGCTCTAATTGGGGAGACAGGGCATAGGCGGGCGGGGCCTCAGGCGGCCGGTGAGGGCGGGGCCCGGGGTGCAGGCGGTGCCGAGGAGCTTGCACAGGAGAGGTTGCGCCGTGGACGGGAGCCGGAGGCGCAGATCCGACCCAGCGCGCGCACACGTGCCGCACACGTTTCGCCAGAAAGTGGCGGTCCCTCCTCGACGCGCGGGCCCGTGCGGGTGGGCGGCTCCCGCGGGCGGGGCGACTCGTCGCCCTCGCCCAAGTTCTGTGCGCCTTCGGCTTGGAAGTGCCGTTCCAGCGCGGGTGGTGCGCATGCTTCGTTCGCCCAGAGCTTATTTCAGACGGCAGCGGCAGCGGCGCCGCGCGAGAGCGGGCGAAGAAGCCGGGTGAAAGTGGTAGCGCTGAGTCAGCGCGGCGCACGCTTCGTCTGCGCCGCGCCCAGCGGACGCGTTGCCGCTCCTGCCCCGGCGCGGCTCAAGTCGTCGGAAGCGGGGCCGCGCGCGAGCGCCTGCCACCTGCGAGGCGGCAGTGCGTTTCGATCCAAGCCTCAATGTGTGCCACAATTGGTTTTCACGTTGTGGGAGGGAGGACGGGGGTCGGCGGGCCTCTGGCTCGCTCGGCCTGGGTAATTCGACGCCTGCTCCTGCTCTCCCTCCCCTCGCAACCCCTTCGACGAGTAGGACGACGACGGGTCACGGACGACGACGGTTCACGGACGACGCCGCCGCCGTCGACGTCGACGCCAAGACGCCACGACGCCACGACGCTGACGCCAAAGCCAACGCCGACACCGCCGCTGCCGCCGCCGCCGCCGCCGCCGCCGACGTCGACGACGACGACGACGACAGGAGCGGCGGGGGCGGCGGTGGCGACGGCCACGGCCACGGCCACGGCGCCGGCCACGGAGTCGACGACGGCGACGACGACGACTACGACGACCACGAGCGGCAGCGTCGGCGGATGCCCGCCGCGCCAGGGCCAGGCCGCCGCGGCGCGGCGTAGGGCGCTGCGCCGCACGGTGCGCGCGTGACGCCGCCCAGAGGGGCGTGCGGTGGGGCGCGCGTTGCGCGTGGCGGCTTGGGCCGCGGAGCAGCTGCGCGCAGGGGCCGAGGGCGCAGCGTCGTCCTCGTCGCCGCCGTCGCCGTCGTCGCCGCCGTTGTCGCCGTCGTGGCCGCCATCGCTGTCGCTGGCGTCGCCATCGTCGTCGCCGCCGTCTTCGCCGTCGTCGCCGCCGTCGCCGGTTTCGTCGTCGCAGCCGCGCGCTGAGCTGGGCGTCGCGGCCATCGCAGCCCCTCGCTGCGCTCTGGGCGTCGTCGGTGACGTTGGTGACGTTGGGACGTCGGGCGTCGGTTTTCAGTCCGTCTCGGTCGTGCATCGTAGTCGTCCGTCGTGGGTGTCGTCCTTCGTCACACGATGAAGAGGGGGGCAGCGCGAAGGGCGGAGATGGGCGAAGAAGGGATGGGGGGAGAGGGGAATGACGGGCAGGGGGTCGGGGAGCGGAGGGGATGTGGAGTGCATGGCGGGGGGGAGGGAGGGAGGCTATGCGCAGACCCTCGAGGAGCTGATAGGTTCAGGCTTGGACGAAGATGATGGGCGACAAGCCGTCCTGCCGCGGTCACTGCGCGGACTCTCCCTCCCATTGCCGACTAGGCTGCGCGCAGTTAGGGAAACAAAAAGTGGCATAAACATAAAAACTCGGAGGTCCGCGCGGATTTCTCGGATCGGCGCTTGGGCCCCTCGGCGGCGCCTCCAGCGCCGCCCCTGGCGCGCTCCGCGCGCCAGGGAGGGGGGGTCCAGCGCCGATCCGAGAAATCCGCGCGGCCTCTGAGTTTTTATGCTTACTATGTCGCTTTTTGTTCCCCTAGCAGTGGCAGCTTCCCACGCTGCCGAGTCTGCGCCTCGCGCGGCAGTCAAGCGGGTGGCTGCGGAACCTGGCAGGCCGACAGACGCAGCGCCGGGTGACGCGACGGCTGCAGGGAAAGCTGCGGAGGTTCTGCGCGCCCTTCGGGGTCTGAGGCCAGGCAGGCGGTCCTCACATTTGCGGTGTGCACATGGCGCCGTTACGACGCCAGGCCGTGGGTGCAGGGTGCCCCGGCTCGGGGCCAGGAACATGTCGACTATGCCATGCTATAGTTGTCCACCCCCTGGGGGCAAACGTTGGAAACGTTGGCCCGAAACACGGTGTCGACGTTTGTCGGGCGAAGAGAACTATGCACATGCACCGATCTTGGCAAGGCCCATCCTTGACCCAGGATCGGTGCATGTGCCTTCCTGGCCAAGGCAGGAGGGCGTATGCACCGATCCTGGGCTCGGGATGGGCCTGGCCAGAATCGGTGTGTGTGTGTGCATAGTTCTCCTTCCTCCAATTTGCTTCACCCCTTCTCGCCCAGAGTACCGGCCAGAAGATTGTACACCACACGTTGTCCGGTGGCTTTTTCTGCGTCGCCCCACGGGCAGCGTGAGGTTCCTGCCGGCTGCTGCGGTCTTTCTGCGCTCCCTCACCCAGCAGCTTCCAGTGCGCGCCGGCTGGCGCAGCGAGGCGCGCTGTGGCACGCGCTCGCGCGACCGTTCCCGGGAGCGCGACCGAGCCTCGAGCGGCGTCCACGCGCTAAGAGGCCACGAACCCGCACGCCGCCGTGCCAAGCAGCAGCAGGAAGCCAAGCATCCGGCAGGACGTGTAGGCAGAGGGGAGCGCGTTTGGCTGCCCTTCGTAATATAGGAGCATGCATCGGATGCGCCGCAGAAAATTGTCGCTCGAGCACGCTTGGAGGAGGCAGGGAAGGAGGGCGCGGAGGGAGAGCTACATGCACTGTCATATTTGTCCGCTCTCTCGGCGGCGTAATCCGAACCCCACCCTCGCCGATCAACGATTCAGGCCACTCGAGTGGCGGCGGGGGTAGAATTGCGAATTCGTCGAACGCGTTGCGAAATCCGAGCCCCACCCCCGCCCCCCGTCGATTCAGGAGAATCGATGGTTGCTGGGGGTAGGGTTTGGATGCTGCTGCTTTGTCTCGTCTGGAGGCGAGGGCAGTGGCGCCTTCCGGAGCACCGTGCCTGCTTGCCCGCCAGTCCTCCGCATCGCCAATGCGCGCAGTGGTCGATGGCCACCCGCGCCCAGCGGGGCCTCGCAGCGCCGCCCCAGCGGGGCCTGCCGAGCTCGAGGCGCAATGCTGACGATGATGAGCCTTGTGGAGTTCCACTTGTCGGCAATCTCCATCATCCCAGCCTCTTCCCAAAGGGCCACGCTGGCCGCCTAAGGGGCCAGAGTGCGATTGCCGCCACGCTCCAGCGCCACGCTGCGTGCACAGGCGCGTCCGTCGACGCCGTGCGCCACATCCCTGGCCTCTACGTCGAGTGGGCGGACGGTAAAGTCGTCGAGCGCATCATGGACCTCGTCATTGCCTGGCCCGCGTCCGGCCACGAAGCCCTGCTCAGTGACCATCCGGCCCCGTTCGCCATCCTGCTTGACATCACCAGCAGGTCGCATGAGAGACCTGGCGCCGCCGCACTCACGGCGGAGATCACAAGGTGTTGCATCACAGCCAGGCGCTCGCTCCCTCCGCCACAGAGATCTTCGGCCAGATGGGCCCGTTCGCGCAGCACGCCCTCGCAGCCATGCGCCGCGTGAGATGTGCGCTCGGCAAGCTCCTGCCGGGCTCCAGGCGAGTTTCGGCGACCAATCGGGAGCCTCCAACGCGGTGTGGTGACAACACCCCGTTGTGAGTCCGTGGGAATTCGGGGTCACGACGCGGTTTGGGGACTCGGGTCGTTCTCCGAGGACGTCTCGGGCGACTAGGGACCCCGAGGTCCCAGAACCGTACGGTGACGGACCGCACGGTGGGGTCGGTGCGGATTCCGAGATCACAGCGCGGTCTGTCACCACACTTGCGTGGGGCCCTGGAATCCATCTGCGAGCCGTGCGCGCTGATCTTGCAGCGGCGGCGGCGCAGAGCGTTGCGAAGCAGGGGCTCACCGCTTTCGGCGCCAGTTCAGTCGAAGTCCTCGGAAGGCCCGCCGGGCAGGGTGGCAGCGTTGGCATTATGAGGGAGTGACGTGCGCGCGGAGTCTGGCATGTGGCAGACAGTTACTCTCGATGGCGTTCGGGTGGGGAGGGAGGGAGAGAGAAAGAGAGAGAGAGAGAGAGAAAGAGTGGCGGGGAGAGAGGGGTGTGAGTGATGGATGGTGGGGGGAATGGCGGGAATGAAGCCGGCTCTTTTTCTCCCTCTCTTCCTTCTTTTCTCCCCTTCCCCACGTACCTTCCCCGAGGCGAGGAGGATGCACAAGGAGCAGGAGGAGGAGGAGCCCCCTGCCCAGAGGGGAACTGGTTTGATGTGAGGTGGTGTGGGTGATGGGAAGCCTTCGTTTGCGCGGGCCTCTTTATCTACATATGGCCTTCCGGGTTTCTCCACGTTCTCGCCTTTCGTTGCCCTTCTACTTATCACTGTGCGCGCACTGCTCTCATAGTCTCTGTGTTCACGCGTGCGCCTTGCCTTTTTCCAGCACGAGCGTTCCGACGCGGCGATCGCTTCGACCAGCGTCGGCGTGTCGCAACAACAGAAACCCGCCGTCGCCCGATCCCGCTGCCCCGCGCCGCGCGATCTCGCGCGAGGCCTTTCATGGGCGGCGGTGCGCTGATGATGGCCTTGCCCCCAGCGCCCCTCGCCTCTGCCCGCGAGGAGCAGGAGGAGCAGCAGGAGAACGGCCCACGCCTCCGCGTCCGCTTGCGAGGATGAGGAGCCTCGGGGGTAGGGCGAGGAGGAGGAGGAGGAGGAGGAGGGGCAGCATGGTGAAAGGAAGAGGCTCATTATCTTCGGCCCCCGCCCACGAGGATGATGATGAGGAGGAGGAGGAACCCACAAGAGGGAAGGTAATGGAGAGCGCTCGAGGAGGAGGAGGAGGAGGAGGAAGAGGAGCTGCAGCAGGAGCAGGAGCAGCGGCGGCATTGCAGGAGAGGGAGGGCGACCAAGAGGGGCAATCATAAGAAACGGAACAACGGTGAACATTACCTTTCCCTGGTGCGCTGGCAGTGGCCGGCTAGCGTTAGCAACGCGTGTTTCCGTTCGACATGTGTTTCCCTGTGCGCAGCATGTAGTATTGCCCGAAATAGAGGTGCAGTGAAAATTTCACACGCAGTGGTGGCCACACTGCTGGCCCAGTCCCGGTTTCTTTTTTATTTATGACCTTCCGGTGGTTGCTTAATTTTGGAGGATCGTTACCTCGTATACCGCCTACGCTAACAGCCAGCCGGGCAGCCGGTGCCGCCGACCCTGACGACGGCGACGACGAGCAGAACGAGGATGTTGAGCACCTCTTGGATACGTCTGGGCGCCTTTAAGGGCCCTCTTGGGGCGCTCCCGGGAACCTCAAGGCGCTGTTGGGGCCATCTTCTAGGAGATCAATCAAAGAAGGGGGGTTCCTTACTCAAGGCTCCCCCTCTCGGGGGTCCCAACGATCGCCTCTTGGGGCGCTCTTGGGGCGGTGCTAGAGCGTCCTTTGGCGACGGAAATGGCATTCTGACCTGGGGACCCCCCCCCGGGTCTCCCCGGGGACCCCCCCTTGGACGGCCACCCCCGGCGGTGAAAGGATCAAGGGAACGGTCGAGTGAATTACGACGTTCGTTATTGTCGTTCTGGTGAGCACGTTTGAAGAGGAAGGCCCAGAGTAAGAGAGGCAACGGTTGGCAAGTTGGAGAAGACCCAGGAGAAAGCTCGGAATCGCCTTTTAGGCTTCGCGTCCGCGACCGGACGGACTCAGGAGTTCAGGCTGCTCCGAGGGCGCTCGCTAAGATAAACGTTTGCCTACCTCTCGTCTCTGGTCGCACTTCAATGGTAGCCGGAGCGTGAACTACGAGACGGGGAGGCGGGCACGTCGCGGATGCGATGGCCCAAAGAGAAGGTGCTACAGCTTGGAAGGGCGCCCCAGGACGCGCTTCCCACCAGAGCAGCAGCACCGACCGAGGAGGCAGCCGACGAAGACTGGCACGACGGATGGCCAGAGCACGGGAGATGGTGGGACGACAGCTGGTGGCAAGGTGACTGGTGGCGTTCTACAGCATGGGACTGGTAAAGTCCGGACTGGATCACCAAGCCACCAGCAGAACGTTCGAGAGATTTTTCGCCCCCCCCACAGTACCCAGGTCTGGAGCACCTCGAGACGTACATCGCTGACCTGGAATCGTGGACTCGCAGGGCGGGTTTCCTTCCAGATATGCAGGCTGCCAAGGTATTAGAGGGCTTCCCGATCGAGCTGCGTGGCAAGTTCCGAGGCATCAGGGACACCCTCGAGCATGACGAGGGGATCGACAGGCTGGCGAGCCAATTCCGTCTCATCAGCGGAGAAAGACCGGGATTTAAGGAAAGAGAGGCTCAGCACGCCGCTCTTTTCGATCATAGCATCGGGAAGGGCGGGTCGCTGACTGAGTTCGTCGTGCGACGAGATGCTCAGATGGCGCAGGCAGAGACGTTCGGTTTTGCACTTGCCCGACGCCGCGAGAGCCAGGCACTACGAAGAAGGGTTCCAGCTCAGCGGCCAGATGATTGTTAACCTGCGAACTCTCATAAGATCGGACATGCCAGTTGCGTCAATGCGAAGGGCTCTACTACTACAGTTAGATGTGGCTGACAAGTCGACATTGCCGAAGACATCGACCACGCCGACCTCGGGACGCGGCTTCCCAGTCACAGAGTCGCCTGACGACGAATCGGAGGTGGCTGGCATTTTCGAGGTCGACTTTTCCGCAGGCGAGGCCGCGGAGTTCCTGGCCAGCCTGGGCGCCCAGAGACTCTGCGAGGATGAAGGATTCCAAGTTTTCGCTGATCGAGCGGATGGACGGCGAAAAATAACTTGGATATCATCGCGACAGCTGAAAGCTGCCAGAACGGTGGGCAGGGATTTCTTCGATCGAAAACGCTCCGCCCCTGCCGGAGAGACCTCCGGGAATATCAGCAACGACGACCTTGAGAAGAGAACGCGCCGTGCGAATTGCGGGGGGAGAGGGCATTGGATGGGGAGACTGCGAACGGTCCGATCGGTCGAAGGCGGAGCGCCTTCGAGCAGAAGGAGGGGGTCAGCCAGGACAGCCTCGAGGGACCAGTGCCCCCACTCAGGCTCGACCGACATTCATTTCGAGCGAGGGCTATTTCTTTTCGCTGAGCGAGGAGGGTTTCGCCACCCCGTCATGGGCCAACTACGTGGAACACATCTCGGAGGTGGAGAACAGCTTTAGCGTTCTGCTTCGACATATGGCGGACCACTCCCTGGTGGACACGGCAGCGGCACAAGCGCTGATTGGCGAGCCAGATCTGAAAATCATGCAGGAGGTTTTCAACCGGAAGGGCTTCCAGATGTACGTCAAGCACGAGAGCGACTTGGCATGCGCGAGTGGCTTCGGAGGACGAGTGAGTCCAGGCGCCAGAGCTGCCGTGCTGTTGTCTTTCGTTCGCTGCGGAGCATTGGAGTTCTTGGTGCCCCCGCGCGCCTGCCACCCCCTCAGCCCAGCGGTTTTTTTCATAGATTTTCAAGGAGTTGTGATAGACATGAAGAAGAACGAGGTTCGTTTTGACGTGGGCCCCAGGACGACGGTGAAGATGGAGAAGCTACCGTCAGGGTGCAGGTCCATCTGCCTGGTGCAAAAAAAGGGGAAAGGATTTTAGGCGGCATCCAGATCTTGCCAAGAAGCCCCCCAGTTTCGAAGTCAGCCGAGAACTCTTGGGCGACGGACAGGGGTGATAACTGGGGGTGGGGGTCGAGGTGATCGAGCGAGGCTGTGTCGCGTCAAGCCGCGCAGAAGTCTAGCGGGCGCGAATGGCGTGAAATGTCTCCCGGTCCCGGCAGCTCCCCCGTCAGGTCGCAGGACAGTGCGCTGTAGATTCCGAGGTGAGAGCGACCACTGGGTTGAGTTCTTCTTCGAAGACGACTGGAAGCCGGAGAACGAGGGCCACCAGACGCACGACTCTTGGGCCGGGTATTCCGTTTTCTACCTGGGGGTGGTGAGGAGCCCGCTCAGGACCGCCACCCCCCGCGCCCGCCGCTGCCCGAGCCACGGTGCCCCTCTCCTTCTCTTTCGCCCGAGTGCGACATCAGACGGGGCTCTTCAGGGGGTCGTTCGAGTCAGGTCTCGAGCTCCGATGTCTCCGTGGCCTCTGGGCCCAAGCCAGTTGGGGCTGCGCGAGCTTTCCCCGCCCGCGATGCTGCAGATGTCTGCGGGCTGGCCGACCTCTCCAGCGGTGTGCTCGCAGCGCGAGCTGGCCAGCGCCCTGGCCAGGACGCGTCGTCGCGCCCGCCGGGCAGCGCTGCGCCTGGCCGCCGAGAGTCTAGAGGCAGTGGAGGAGGAGGACTCCGAGCTCGAGGCGAACTTGGACTATCCCGCCGACCCGCGGGAGGACGGCTGTCTCAAATCCGTGACGTACGGGGAGGGCGAGTTGGCGGAGACCAAGGAGACCCTGCTCAACGAGGGGGGGTATCTCCTGACGCCGGCGGCCCATCGTTGGAGGCGCTGGACACTGGCGCTCCTCTTCATGCCGAAGACCTGCGCGGAGCGACGATTGCCGGCGGAGCTCGCTCCGGGCCTGAGGGGCGCCAACATGCCGGGGGTCAAGGAGGGGGAATGCGATCGTCCTCCGATGGTGCGCGCCAGCCACGGCGATCGGCGCGCTCGCTGGGTCAAGCGCCGCAAGTGCGGGGCGCGGTAGCAGACGCACAAGCTGACCCCGGAGGAAGTGGCTCGCATGAAGGCCGAGAGGCTGGCGACCAAGAAGTAGCGCGTCAAGGCCGAGGAGGAGCAGCGCGAGATTCAGATGGCCATCCTGGCGAGGAACGCAGACCGCATCCAGGGCGAAAAGGAGCCGGGCCAGACTCAGGGTCCAAGTATTCTCTGGGGCCAGGTTGCCCAGCCGCTCTCAAGCAGAGGATGGCGCCGACGTCCGAGCCGAAGCCCGCGGCCATCCCGGAGGACGTTCCCACGAAGGCTCCACCGCCACCGTTGGGATTCAACGGTTTCACGACACGCGAGGGCTCGCCCTCGAGCAGGAGGTGCCACGAGGCGGACCAGTTCGAGGCGTTGCTCAAGAACCGGGAGGACAACCGGGCCGAGATCGAGCAGTGGATGCGCGAGCAGCGGAGGGAGTCGGAGACCACGAGAACGCAATTCAGGGAGCTGATGGAGATGCTTCGCGGGAGCCTGGCGGGAGTTTCAAGCGGCCAGGCGGCTCCCGACGCTGTCTTGAAGATCGATGGGGAGGACTAGTCAGGGCGCCCAAGAGCAGAGTGGGCGATTCCATGTGTCAGTCGAAGCCCGAGGCGAACTCGAACTACTCCGTATTCTAGCCAGGTGCCAGCCAAGGCAGCGACGCGCTGCTGGAAAATTGACATTTCCTTTTTTCGATCACCATCACCTCCACCTCCATCCGATCAGTGTGTGATTCACCCACGGGATTCCAGGAGGATATCAGAGGTCTTCCCCTCTCTAAAACGGACCCGGGCCCCTGGGCCACGAAAAGCCCCCGAGCGTCGGGGGTGAGACAGGAAGGAGAAAGTCTCAAGACCAGGTCGAGCGCCCTGGAGTCCTGGATCTGGGACATTGGGACCGGGGGGCAGATTTCCTTGGCAGAGGCATCTCGGGAGCCTGCCTGGATTCGAAAGGACCTCGAGCCTCGCGAGACCAGGAGTTGATGAACTTCGCGACCCTGCGGGCCCAGAAGAGCAAAGAAATTGAGCGCCCTATCCCTGGGATGCGCAGACTGCGGATCACGTCGATCAATTCTCGAAGGGCAACGCCTCTGGTGGACCTGCCGTTGGTCGGGGCCTCGGCTTCTCACTAGCTTCGCCCGCTCCCCGGCAGGTCTCCTGGCCCAGCCCCCGGCGACGATCCCCGGGCGAGTTCGGAAAGGTGCGCTTAGAACCTCAGGGGGCCAAGGGATTAGGCGATCCAAGAAGAAGCTCAGGCAGGCGCTGGCTCGGGACCTTCTCCGGCGAGGTCAGACGCTGCTCCTAGAATTACCCCCGCCCCGCCGCCGAGAGTGGCGTCCGAGGTGGAGCGCGGGGGTTTAAAGTGCACGGCCCCCGTGGATCTCAAGACGGGTTGGGGTCCCAGGAGGTCGCAGGAGAGAGCTCTGATGTGAAAGGTCCTCGTGAGAGACGGCTCGGAGGTGATTATAAGGATTCCCCCCTGCCGGGGAGTTCTGCCGCCGGTGTTCCAGACTGGAACTGAATGGGCGTCTCATCGAGTGGAACAATAGCATTTTCTCTTAGGGCTTGGCCGTTCAGGTGGCGATGTTTCAGTTGCGCCGGAACCGCATTTTTCGAGTTGAGAATCCCTATGGTGCCTCCGCAGGACTCTTGACGGAGGTTTGGCGAAGAAACCGACGAGGTTTTATTCCAGCAGTCCCGATATCATTTCTCGCTGCGGGCGCTTGTGCTCCGGTGATCATTCGCATTCGATGTTGTCCGGCGGCGCCAGGGCATCGGCAGCTGAACGCTTTCCGTCAGGTCTGGTGAGCGTTCTCTCCGAGGGCATCCAGCAGGCGGCAGTCAGTAACTCTACGGCTCTTACTTATTTTCTTTCAGTTGTTGCCGAGCCGTCTGCGGACCCAGACGTCGTCGAGGAGGGGGCGAGTCAGACGATGAACACAGACGATGAACAGGAGACGAGGAAGCCAGGGGACATTAGATGGGGGCCCACAGAAACTCGATGCCCTTCTCCCTAAGGAAGCGCAGGACGAGCTTCTCGAGCTCCACGTGAACCTGGGCCGCCCGAGGAGGCAACGCCATTGGAACCCTCGGGGCGGTGGGTGGGTGGGGGTGGGGTGGGGGGGCAAGCCAGGTGCCAGAGTTGCGATTCCAACGCCAGACCCGGGCGGCGTCGCAGGGCGCATCTTCCGCGCGCCTACCGTTTCAATGAGCTGGTGGCGGCTGATCTTTTCGACATCGAGGTCCTGGAAGGCACGCGCCCCGTGCTGAACATGATGGATCACGGTTCCAATCTTCAGGTTTGCACGCTGCTCAAGGCGGCCACCTCCGAAGAAGTCCGGGGGGCCTTCCAACAGTTCTGGGCCCGGACGTTCGGGGTCTCTGAATGCGCGATGACGGACGGAGGAACCGAGTTCGAGGGGTCCTTTTCCTGGGGCCTCGAGCACTTGGGGGTGCATCAGCACGCGTGCGACGCCGAGCCCCCGTGGCAGAACGGAAGATGCGAACGTCACGGAGGTCTCGCGAAGCGAGCTCTGATCAGCATTGCACAGGGGGCGGCGCCCAGTTCTCACGAGGAAATCGAAGAGCTTTTGCGCGAGGTGGTTTCAGCCAAGAACAGGTGTGCCCACTGGGGACGGGTCTCACCGCATCAAATGGCGCTTGGAGAAAAAAAACGACTACCAAGGTCGCTGCTTGCCGACGAGGCCATAGACGAATTGTGAATCGGGGATGTCATCAGAGGGGCCGCGGATTCCAACTCGCCGGCCGCTATATTTGCTCGAAAACACGCTCGCAGGGAAGAGGCCGAGAAGGCCGCGATGGTCATGGGCGCCCGGGGCCGACTCTTGACCGCCCAAACGGTTAGAAAGCATGTTGATCGGGCGCATCCTCCCGGGGCCTGGCGGCGAGAGGGGGGTGGAGCACGAGATCGGGACAAAGGGGGGGCCAGGAGCCGGAGGAGCTTTTGGACGGGTCCCAGGGCCGTGGTTTTTCAAACGGGAACGACCGTCTGGGTCGCTATGAGATCTCGGCTTCTGAAGAAGTCGCGAGCAGATTAGGTGGGCTACTGCGGAAGCATCGTGGGGAGTAGAACAGGGGCCGCAAAATCCTTGGCGCAGAGTTGGGGCGGTAGACGTTGGGGCCGATGGGCCCTCGCCCGCCTGGGGCTCGGGGTCTGGAGGAGCCCGCCCAGGAGGACAGGCCGGTCACGGCGCCAGTGCCGCTTCGCGAGCCTGAGCCGCCGATTCCCGAACAGATCGGAGGAGCGCACAGGCCTCGCTTGACCCCAATCGAAGAAGCGCCCCAGGGACCAGGGAGGGCGCAGGAAGCGAAGGCGGAAAGGGAAGCCGGGGTTTTGAAAGCCCGTCTTCTGGACGACGTACTCTTCTTTCTGCATCCGCAGCGGCGGCAGTGATTCTGCGTCGGACAGCTCAGGTCGAGCCCAAGCGGAAGCGCCAGCCGAGCGCGCCGAAGACGGGGGGCCCCCCGGGGGCCCCCGATCGCCTCGACGCGAGGATATAGAGAGTCAGGGTGACGAGCTGCTGACTTGTTACTCTGAAGACCCGGAGATGTGCAGGACGAGTTGGGGAGAGCTGTGTTCCTGGCTTCACTTTGACGTTGATTTTGAGCCCGTCGGGCCAAGGGGGCTTTCCTGGACTCCAAGGGAAAAAAAACGGCCGAAGGGCCGCCTTCGCGTCGAGGGGCTGAAGTTTCCCTCAAGTCTCTCTATGTGGCAAAGAGACAACTTTTCATGTTTTCGGGCGCCGAAGAACGGAAGGCCATTCTCGAGTCCGGCGCTGTTAGAGTCGCGAGCGCGGCCGCGAGGCTGCGTTGGTGAGGAGAGGATTTTCCGATCGGGTTCTGGGTTCCCGGATGTCGCGGAGGTTCAAGCCGCAACAAGGGGCGGGGTCCGGGGTGGCCGCCAAATCCAGGCGGCGCGTCCACGGCCACCGCGATCCCGACTTGGGTGATCTGCAAGTCTATTCTCCCACCCCGCAGTCAGAAACCATCGTGGTGACCCTCCAGGCGATTTGCTCTCTAGGCTGGGAGTTGCAGATAGCTGACTGCAGAAATGCGTTCTGCCTGTCCGACTGGTTGCGCCGACCGAAGGGCGCAATATTCCGAGAGAGTTGCAGGGGTTGAGCCTTGCTCCAGGTGAGCTCATAGAGCTGATCGCTCGGGTGCACGGTCTTAATGACGCCCCTCTGCTCTGGCATAGGACGCCGACGCAGTGGCTTCGCAAGACGGTTTCACGAAATCTCTGCTGGTCTGGATCAAGAGATCCAGACGCTCACTCTGGTCGAGGTCGACGATCGACCGCGTTGTTGCTGCGGCCCCTGGGGAGAAAAGCGGGCTCCGGGACCGGCTGCAGTCGCGTCTTCGTTTTGGAAAGTGGTGGGGGAATGGGGGGTCCGACTTTGTTGGCCGCCACATGCGTCAAGTTGGGTGGGAAATCTTGGTGGGCCAAGATGTGTATGTGTATATATATATATATATATATATATTCGAACCACTAGCCCCCACGAGACTGGCTAAACTATTAATCCTCAAGCGGATCCCTTTCCTTCCTGAGCTACGAGGATATCAAACGCGATCGAACCATGATAGCACATATACAGTGGTTAGGACGTGAGAACAGGGCTGCGGGGGCCTCACTGCGAAGTGCCGCCCTCCCCTCCCCCACGGTTGCCGATGCCGTGCTATGCTTGAAATTCGCGAGGCATCTCAGGAGTTCGGCCTGTCAGAGGATCGCGATATGGCCGCTTGATCCCACTAGCGTTGCCTTCGTCGCCGTTTCTGATGCTGGGGGCCCCGGGTCGGCCAGGAGAAAAGGGAAGGGGCCCAAGGGGGTTGGATAGTGCTGGCGGCCGACGCGGCTATTAGGCAGACCAGGCGAGTTCGAGTGTCCTCGCTCAGCTTGCGCTCTACCCGGCTGACGTGAGTGATTGCCTCGATGGGAGCGGCCGAGACTTTGTCGCTCCCCGCTGCCTTGGCTGAAGCTCAGTGGATGTCAATTTTGCGGCGCGACGCCTTGTTTGGAGATGTGCAGCGTCCAGACTGGCCTCTATCTCAGTCACCTTTCTCCGTCGTTCTGAGTAAGGACTGTGCCCTCTCCGCGGGGATGTTCTTCCCTCGTAGTCGTGGATGCGAAGTCGATATTCGACGCGGTGTCTCGCAACCCGGCAGGGAGTCGAGCAGACAGAAGGCATGTCATCGAGCTGGCTGTAGTCCGTGGCAGCTTGAGTGCTCTCGGATCGCAGGCGAGGTGGGTACCCCACGGTCGGATGGGGGCAGATTGTCTCACCAAGGGGGACCCTTCACGAGGGAACCCTGCGCTGGTGGATCTGCCGACGAAGGGAACGATGATTTTGATGGACGAGGAGGGACACATGTCAGAGAGGTCGTTGAACATTTCTCTCAAGTCCCGCTCTAGAAAAGCCTCTAAGGATGCACTCATCCGTTCTAGGGATTTGGACGAGGACCCAGGGGCCCAAGAGGGGGAGAGCGGATATCCGAGTCTGGCTGTGTCAGCCCCTTGAAAGTAGTCCCGCTGATGTCGTGTCCCACTTCCCCTCCTCCCTCCTATGTGTCTGTCGTAGCCTTTTAGGCTTCGCGTCTGCTACCAGACGAACTCAGGAGTTCAGGCTTCTCCGAGGGCGCTCGCAAAGATGAGCGTTTGCCTACCTTTCGTCTTTGGTCGCCTTTGAATAGCGGCGACGACGACGAGACGACGAATGAAACAGCGACGAATGAATGGTCGGCGGATTCAGACCCGCCACGCTATGGCTAGGATGGTAAGGTCTAAGTGTGAGTCTGCTAGCCGTTGGAATCCGCATTTCCCTGACATCTTACGGCCCAAAAGTGATCCACGTTGAGCATTGCAACCTGCCGCTTATACTTTCGAACGACAAGTCATATCCCAGCCTGCGAAATTGCCACTATGCAAGCCACTTGCGTCATCGCCAGACATGTTGCCAATGCCATGCCCACGCTCAATTTGCGCTCCCGCTGGGAAGCCGAGCGCAACCCCTTTTTTTGAGACTCGTCCATCTACTGTGCCACCGCTTGAGGCTATCAAGAGGCGGTCCCCCATGGATCGCGCTGCCTACGTCGTCAGTGCAGCAGTTGTGCAGTAAAGCCCTTTCGGCTTAGTCCCTGGGGGGGACCACCATTCACATCGGACCAGCACCCTGACACAGGCAGTGCGGCGTTGGGCGTGTTTCACTTTATTGGCGGGAAAGTGTTCGTTCTGATGCGCGTTGTTCATGGCGACGGCGTCAGCGACAGACAGAAGAGCCAGCGCCGCCCAGCGCGTAGGCGGAATACGGCAGCAGGCTTTACATCAGAAAAATGGCGCCAACTACGTTCGTTGCTAATGCCGTTTTGCATGGCGGCTTCAGAAGCGAAGCGCGGGGCGAACTTCTCGTATAAACATTTCGCCCGCTCGTTGCTGGGTGTTCCCCGTTTTCTTCGCAACCTTACACTTGCGGGCAGCAGGCTGCCAGTCTCGAAGGTCAGCGCGCGAAACACATCACCGTCATCAGCTCTGCCAACCTTCCAAAGCCAGAGCAGTTGGGGTCGAAAGAGCTGAGATGTGTAGCCGGGTTGCCTGGCCTGCTCGAGCACCGTTTTGTTCGACACGTTCGACGCATATGCAGGATGTATATGCTGAATACGACACAGGCAACGATATTCAAAACCATCGAGTCTTCTTCTCTCCGCCTTGTTTAACCAAGCAGTGTTCAAGGAGTGCATCGGCTTTGTAGTAACAGCCGATTGAAATCCATCTAGCTCCCTCTGTTTGGTGATCGACAAATTCTTCCAAATGCGTTCAAAATCAGAAAATACGCGCCATGCAATTCCCAGTCTTCTGGTAGGTTCTCCTCCAAGCATGCATGTGCTGTACAGCGTGGCCCCTAAATTGTTCATGGGCTCATTCGCTACGATGGCGGCGCCTCCGGGGGCGACCAATTGAATGTCGCATTTCACACATCAGCCGGAACTTGTTCCAATGTAGGTCCATCCCAAACATTTTTCCAGCGCCCGCCACAGCCTCCACGAGCAATTGCAAATAGTATTGGAATGTGCCCACCAGCAGCGTGTCGTCAGCATACACTAGAATTGAACTTTCCTTTTCGTCTAAGGCCTCGCGCGCGTCTGCGGGCAACTTGTTCTTGGCCTTTCAGATGACCACAGACATCACCGTCACGAAAAGGACAGGGGATAAAGGGCACCTTGTGAGATCCCGGGTTCTTGTGGTCGCAATTGGGACGTGTGTCGCCCGTCAGCTACGCAAAAGTACCTGTTCTCGCGGATCTTACCTATCATGCGCAGCACGGGTTTGGGGACATCGAAAGCGCGAAGTGCAGCAAGCATGGCGCCAAAATGTAATGGGTCAAAAGATGTCTTATAATCTAGTGTCACCATTGCTGTTTGTCCTTCCTTTCCTGCGTGTGCTAAGTCAACGTGTCTCCGCACTGCGTGTATTGCGTCCGAAGTTCCCCGCCCTCGGCGAAATCCAAACTGTGTCTTCGTTAATATGTCCTCCGCTCATGGCTCTTGCAACCTTTCGAGTAGTAAATTTGCCAGGAGTTTGTGGCTGATGTGCAAATGGCTGATAGGTATGTAATTGTCGCGTCGTCGATGAGCCCCTTAGACTTGTAGATCGTGCCGATAATTGCATGCCGCCAATCGCGTGATACCGACTTCTCCCTCCAGCACTTGTTCATCATTTTTGTGATCGACTCTAGCCCCTCAGGGGTGCCTGCCAGTGTCTTCCAATGCTCTGCTGGGATGTCGTCGGGGCCGGCCACTTTGCCACGCTTGAGTTCACGCACTGTTGCCTCGTCTTGTCGCTGCGTGAAGTCCGCCTCAGATACCGGCAGAGAAATGCCGAATGGATCCAACGGCACAACATCTGGAGGACGAACATGCCATTGAACGTTGTCACGATCCTCAGCCATGGTATCTGCCTGGCAGCTGCTGTCCACAGTTTGCTTGGCTTCCGGGCGCGAGGCCGGCATGCTCGTCTCAGGAAGTCCCAATCCCCAGCAGCAATCTGATCATTCATCCACGTTGTTTTGTCTTGCTTCGCTGATCTATGACTTTGCTTCACGAAGCCTTCGACTGCAGAGCGGCTGCTCCCAACCATCATGTGGTGTTGGGTCCTCGTTTTGAAGAGACAGCGCCCCGAGTCCCTCCTTCCTCCTTCCTTCCTCCTCGCCCTCCTCCCTCCCTTGCCTCTGCCCTCCGCATGTATCTGTTTCGGCACACGCCTCACACGCTTCGTGGCCCCATAGGGAGCTCCACCCAAGGCCCCAGTGGAAAAAATCGCATGGCTGCCCCGCCCCCATGTCGGCACACTCCTCACACGCTTCGTTGCCCCATAGGGAGCTCCACCGAAGGCCCCAGTGGCAAAGTTCGCATGGTGCCACCGCACCCATTCCGGCGCACCGCTCACACGTTTCGTGGCCCTATGAGGAGCTCCGCCGAAGGCCCCAGTGGCAAAGTTCGCATGGCGGCCCCGCCCCATTTCGGCGTAACTCCTCACACGTTTCGTGGCCCTATAATGAGCTCCACGGAAGCCCCCAGTGGCAAAGTTCGCATGGCGGACCCGCCCCATTTCGGCGCACCCCTGACACGTTTCGTGGCCCTCTGAGGAGCCACACCGAAGGCCCCAGTGGCAAAGGTCGCATGGCGGACCCGCCCCACTTCAGCGCACCTCTCACACGCTTCGTGGCCCCATGGGGAGCTCCTTCGAAGGCCCCAGTGGCAAAGTTCGCATGGCGCCCCCACCCAACTTCGGCGCACCCCTCACACGCGTCATGGCCTCACACAGAGCTCCTCCGAAGGCCCCAGTGGCAAAGTTCGCATGGCGCCACCGCTCCATTTCGGCACACCTCTCACACGTTCCGTGGCCCCAGAATGAGCTCCACAGAAGGCCCCAGCGGCAGGGTTCGCATGGCGCCACCGCACCCATTTCGGCACACCCCTCACACGTTTCGTGGCCCCACAGGGAGCTCCACCGAAGGCCCCAGCGGCAGGGTTCGCATGGCGCCACCGCGCCCATTTCGGCGCACCCCTCACACGCTTCGTGGCCCCATAGGGAGCTCCACCGAAGGCCCCGCTGGCAGGGTTCGCATGGCGCCACCGCACCCATTTCGGCACACCCCTCACGCGTTTCGTGGCCCCACATGGAGCTCCACCAAAGGCGGGTCTCACAACTGCGGTATTCACAATTGCATATGGTTGGGTCCTTCGCCAGGGTAATTTTCAAGCCTCGCTTGGGTACGAAGGTCGATCAAATCCAAGGTGCGCTTGGATACCCATGGTTTTTTACACGTGCTCCTCTAAAAAGGGAGTACTTGTTTCGCTTGGGCAATACTGGCTTTTGTGCCTTCCCACATGTTTTGCACATGAAGTTACGGGCTCACAGTCGCAAGACACGTTTCCGAACATGTTTGGCCAACAGCGATGGAAGACGAATGTTGGACATGTAGAAGGTGTTCTCGACCACGATCCTCATCGCAGCGGGGCCCGGAATGAGAAACACCATGTTCAAGGCGAGGAAAACAATGTGCTAGTCGAGATCCATGATATTATGAAGAAGAGAGGGCCTGATCTTGAGAGTGAGCGTAAGATCGTGCGTCCATAATGGCATCTTTGCCCAATTCGGGTACGCGTCCTAGGAGAGAAACATAATCTAGCAGAAGACTTGCTTGTAGTGCAACAGCGTCAGCTCTGTTGTTGGCCACGGAGGAAACCTTGATGAGGTAGTGGCTGCCAATGCCGGCCGCGTATCCTCGAATATTGCCTCATTCCAGGAGTCAGGGAGCTTTCCTGGCCTGAAAATTACGGACGCCAGAGCAGGAGATGCCTGTGCCGAAGTAGCCTGGCGTGCCAGAATCCCCGAAGGTGGCAAGTAAGAATGTGCTATAGAAAGCCAGGGGAGGAGTAGCAGGAGACGAAGGTAAGGAAGATGGAATCTGAGTCTGAAATTGTTGCTGCGCCCTGGTGTCGTTGCCCATGCCGGCTGCAGAACATGTGCGTGATCCCGTAGGTCCGAACATAGCGGGATTTTTGTCCAGGGTACGTCCAGAACCGACGGACTTAAGCGAACTAGGCGAAGGAGGTCCATCTTCAGCGGCCCCGTTGACAGATGAAACCGACATGTTGGAGAAATTGGTAGCTTTGCCCGAAATATCCCCAAGGCTCAAAAAGTTAGGCGGATCATATTGCGGATGTCCTTGTGCAGCGGCTCTGATATCACGTCGGACGTTCCTTGATATTCGCAGTGTCTTCTACGTGTTCCCATCACCTTTATATTTTCCCCTCGGCCCTCCCTTCATACCTGATGTCGCCCGTTGTACTAAGAAATCGCATTTCACCATCAGTTCTTTTAGTTGTTCGTGTTGTTGCAATTCCTCCCACTTCTCCCATTCCTCCTCCCATTTACGAGTAAGATGCGTGCCGTCCGTAGTAACAGTAAGAACCAATTGGCCACCCGCACGAGTTTTGGTCAGGAGCATCGTTTGATACACTTATGGTGTACGTGGAGTTCATGGTCTCTTCGAGGAAATATTTCAACCCGAAGCAGGAATTCCATGCTGCCCTCTAATGGATGGCGGTCGGGCGATGCCCTTTGGCAGAATGCCCTTTCAAGTCGAATTTCGCACTTTCGATCAGAGCCACCGCAGGATCCCTGTCCAGCGTGGTAGCCAACTTTGCATGCGAAATTGTGGTCGTGTCGTCTTTCATGTGCAAGTCGTGTCGTCTTTCATGTGCAAGTTGTACGGGATGGGGCCGTCTATTTCGAATAGTTTTTTTTGATCCATGCTGCCGCTGTGTTAAATCTGTCGAACCGCACAAGGTTTCCAAAAACACCAGTCAACGACCGCTTCTCAGCAGGATCATGCTGTGAACGGCAAGCAGGTACGACACGCTGCTGTAGCTGTTGAAGTCCCGTTCAAGCTCTTGCAGCTTAGTGTGCGTCGCCGTGTTTGTACTTGACGCTGTCTTTGCAGAAGTGTGACCCGAAGTTGACGACTCCAATAAGCCAATTCTTTTCGTGAAGCCGTCAATATTGTCCTTCAGCGGGTTGATGGCCATCTGGAGGTCATGTTGTGAAACACCGTGCTCCTTGATGGCCAGAATATTTTTCCGGATTGGATCCAATTGCTCGTTCAAAATCTCCCTGAAAGTATCGGCAGGAAGTCTTTGAGGGGAGTTGCTCTTCAGGTTGGAGCCGGTCGCCTCGCCAGCTCCCGCAAGACGTTGCTGGAATTGGTCTTGTAAAGTTCGAGGTTCTCTTCGTCAGTCTTTGGTGGTGAACTTCTCGTGCGTCGTATTTCATCGAATGATTTCAACACGACTTTCACTGGAGTCTCCCTACATGGTGTTTTTCAGCCGGCACCTTCACGTGTGCAGCCTAAGACAAGACACGAGCACCCAAGAAACAATCGAAGACCTGCGTAGTAGTAGGAGTAAAGGCATTGAGAGCAGCGGGGGGCCAGAATTCGAACTATCCGGTCGGTCGGCTGGGCCGTCAGGGGAGCTAAAAGTCGAATTTGAGCCCTGAGCCTTGAGACGGCGTCAACGGGAGTTTTCGATTACGAGGCGGTGATGGTCGTGAGGGTGACCGTGATGGTGCAGTGATGGCGTTGTGCTGGGGTGTTGTTGCTAACGATGGTCGTTGCGATGATGGTGACGATACTCACTATGGCGTGAATGGTGATGATGATGATGACGATGATGATGAATGTCAGTATGGAGGTGATGATGATAATGGTAATGATGATGGTGATGATGATGGTGATGCTGATGCTGATGCTGATGCTGATGACGATGATGGTAGTTATGATGATGACGATCATCATCATCAGCGTCATCATCACCAGCATCAGCATCATCAACAGCATGGTTATGTTTACGTTTATGCAAATATGCAGTGGTGACGGTGGTGATGTCCGATAGCATGGTGACGAATGTGCCGATGATGGCAATGATCGCTATGATGATGATGCTGATGATGATGAGGAGGATGAGGATGAGGATGATCATGAGGATGATGATGATCATCATGCGTGCCTCCCTGGCAGTAAAGAGGCGGGCTGTCGAGGATCGTCGATACTGATCGTCACCAGCGGGTTCCGGCAGAGCCCTGCCAGAACACGCTATGCACATTTTGATATGTAGCCCCTTTTGGCACACAACGAATCATGGCAACGGAGCGCTGTTCGTGATCCGCGGCAAGCCTCGCGCGCGGCGGGGCTCGGATCGGCGCGCGCCAGGCGGCCCCAGCGGGCTCGCGGCGCGGCGCGTCTTGCACCAGGCGGCTCCGACGAGCTCGCGGTGCAGCACGAGAGCGGCAAGAGCAGCGGCATGGCCGTGAATGACGATGATGTCTATCGTTTCTCCAGGCCACCGAGCTTCACGGGCAAAGAGGAGGACTGGACCGGATGGTCCTTCGTGATGCGCTCGTACCTAACGGTTCAGGCGGATGAGATGGTGGCCTTGATAGAGGCAACCGAGGCGATTGCGGAGCCCGACGTCTCCATGGCCGCGATCGAGCGCACGCTGGGAGCTGGGGGCCGCCAGGCAGCCAGGAAGATGTTCCACATGCTGGTCATGACTGTCAAAGGGCCGGCGTTGGGGGTGTTGCGTGGCAACCTCTAGCAGAACAGGGCCTTTGCATCGAGGACCCTTATGAAGCGATACGAGCCCAATACCGCGCCGCGCATTCAGAGCTTGATGTCTAGCATCTTGAGTTGGCCGCAGTTTCCCTCGGATCTCACAACGTACGAGACCAATCTGGCCGATTGGGAACAGACGATTCGCAAGTGGGAGGTCATCTCAGGCGACGTCTTCAACGTGTCCATGAAGAAGGCGTTGTATATCGACCAGGCGCCAGCTACGGTGAAGATGCTCTTGCAGGGGCAGAACTTCGAAGACTTCGCCATGATGAAGAGCGACACCCTCCAGTTCCTCCAGAGCAACGCTGGCTACGTCGCTGGAGTACCGGTTCCACACCGCGCCCGACGCAATGGTGGAGGCCAGCAACGCGACCCGAATGCCATCGAAGTAGACGCCCTGACACGCAGAGGCAAGGACAAAGGCAAGGACAAGGGTTCCAAGAGCGGTCGGGGCAAAGGCAAGGCCAAAGAGGACGAGGGCATCAACCTACGCGCGGCGTGGGGACGAGATGTTGAATGTTGGACGTGCGGTCGAGAGGGACACAAGCAAGAGGATTGCTGGTACAACCCGAAGGGCAAGGCGAGCACCATGGACAGGAAGGGCAAGGGCCGTGGGGCAGGACCGAAGCAAGTCAACGAGCTGCTGGGCCAGGACGACGCCACGGCTTATCCGGGTACATCGACGGTGGCCCCTTCGGCGTCGGCGAGCCAGGCGGCTGGGCCAGGAGTGCGCCAGGTCACCTACGCGATCGACGAGCAGAGTGAGTTCGGCTACGTCTTCGCGGTGACGGAGTGGGCTGGGGCCAACAACTGCGTGACTAGGATCGCGGATCGGAAGGAGGCCCGGTGCCCGATCGAGGTGCTGGTGGGCAACTGTGCCGACGAGCGCGTCTGCAGCCCCAACGATTTTGGGTGGATCGCTGCGAGGGGGAGCAAAGACCCCAACCTCGAGGCGGCGAACGGGCAGCGCATCAAGCACTGCGGCGAGAAGGAGGTCAAGATGAGGCTGAAAGATGGCCGCATCATTGTGACGACGTTCCAGGTATGCGACGTGAAGGGCCCCATCCTCTCCGTCGGCAAGTTCTGCGCGAAGGACGCGGCGAGGGGCGCCCACTTCGACAAGCGCGGCGGGGCGTTGAATCACGAGCTGACCGGCAAGGTGCAGGTGGATCGCGTGAAGAACCACTGCTCTTTGAAGTGCTGGGTGGACCAGTGCAACACGACGGCGACAACGATGGAGCAGGGCGGCATGATGGCACCGACCCTGGAGGGAGGCAGCTCAGGGAGCGCGGGGCCAGCCCAGTCTCCACCAGCGGGTTCGGGCAGGGCTCTGCCGGAACGCGCTGAGCGCTCCGCGGAGCTAGGCCCGAGGGCGCAGCTTTGACGGCAGGGGCGCGCAGTGGTCCTAGCTCGAGCTGACCAAGGTGTTGCGGGACTTGCAGCCGCGGGCCCAGACGCCAGAGGCCGAGGTCGAGCGCGTCGAGGCGGAGATCACCCCAGCTAGAACCTGCCCGGCCCCAAGCAGCCGAGCAAGGAGGAGATAGAGATGCACAACTTGCTGCGCGACCCCCTGATGCCGCGGTGCGACATCTGCGTGCATGCCAAGGGGATCGACGCCTGCCACCGGGGCGTTGCCAAGATGCCAGTGCCAGTCATCCAGTTCGACTACGCGGAGGCTGGCGACATACCGGCGCAAGGCGAGGAAGAGGTGCCGAACTTCGACTTCGCGGTGGCGGTTGACGTGGCCTCGGGCTTCCCATGGGCATCAGCGGTGCTCGGCCATGGTAAGGGGGGCGCGTATGCGACAACGTCGTTCAAGTCTTACCTCTCGGAGCTGGGATACAACGAGGTCGTCTTGCAGTCCGACGGCGAGCCAGCTGCAGCAGCGCTCATCAACCAGGCAAAGGCGAGGATCGCGAGGATGGAGGCGCCGCCGCGCGAGATCATCGCGCAGACATCGAGGCGCTACAGCCGCCGGAGCAACGAGGGAGCTGAGCGCATGGCGCCCACGACCCGCAACCAGGTGAAGGCCTACAAGCCCCAGATCGAGAGGCGCTCGGGGCTTGGAGTCCACTGCCCCTCTGTTCTGAAGCAGTTGTATCGGAGGGGGTACAGAGGACAGGGTGTTTACACACATTTGGAGGAATTAGTGAATTCAGCGTGGGTCGGGCTCGACGCGCCCCGAAGAAAGCGCGCGCACCCGCGTCGCAAGCGCATGGCTATATGCGGACCCATGACAGTTTGCTTCCCGTCGTCGTCCTCGCCTTCGCTCCGTTGCCCTTCCTTTCTTCCCCCCTTGGATGGCGTCGAACGCGTCCGCGGCTCGGGCGGGGGAGTGCCCCTTTCCACCTCCCCCAGTATTCCTCGTTCCTCTTTGCCTCCCTGCTCCACTGTCCGTCGTCCGACCTCGTCTTCCCTCCTTGTTCGAAAAGTGGAATCCCTGGTGCCGCGTGCCCGCGTCAGCAGTATATCGCCCTTTCGATATCCGAGCCAAGCGGCGCAACCAAACAGAGGGGATTGCCAAAGCGAGCGTTCGGGGCGCGCTCCGAACGCGGGCGACGCGGCCGCCGAGCGCAGTCGCATCGCTAACATGTAAATGTATCGGTGCCTGCGGCAAGGTCCGCCCCCCTGCCAGCGCAGTGGTCTGCGTGGCGACGCGTGGAGCTTTGACAAGAGGTCCATGACCTGTGACACCCCTCGTGTTCTCGGGTTGCTGCGCGGCCTTCTTTGGGGTCCTTCGAGGCCTCTCGGGGCTTCTTCGAGCCGTTGGGGGCCGCTTTGGCGCCGCGTCTCGCCGCGGCTTCCGTGGGCCAGGGAAGCGCGCATTTGCAGCTCCTTCGGGGGCGCCCTGGGCCGGGGAAGTGTGTATTTGCATCCCCCCCTGGCTGGGCATGTCGACATCGGTTCTGGGTTGGCAAAGTCGGGGCGCCCTCGAGGTGGCGAGCGTTCGCATTTTCGAAATGCACATATCAAGGTGTGATCTGTGTACACAGCTTGTGTCTTCAACTGTGTATTTTCGTGTGCGGGCCCACTGTCTACGCAGATCGTGGTGTGATCTGTGTACACAGATCTGGTTCCCATCTGTGCATTTGGAGCGCGCCCCTCGCGGGCGGCGTTGATTGGGCGGGAACTTTCGCGCTTCTCGCTCGGCTGGCCCAGGGGGGGGGCGTCGCGCGCGGTCGAAATGCACAGTTCGTGTCTCGAACTGTGCATTTGTTGCGCGCCGCTCGTTGGAGTGATCGCTGGGCGAGAGTTTCCGCGGGTCGCCCGGCTTGCCCAGCAGGGGGCCGTGGTCTGGGAGTGCAAAGGCGCGGGGGGGGGGGGGCGTGGGAATGAAGAGGCTCGATGGGAGGGGTGGCCATGGGGCCGGGGATGAACGGGATTGGACGAGACAGGAGGAAGTGGGCCCACGAGGAGCTGCATCATCGGTGTCAGGATGGCTAGGACGAGGCAGGCGTGGGGGGGCAGAAGGAGGGGGCATGATCTGCATTAGGGCGTGGAGGATGGGGGGGGGGCAAGCGCGCGGACGATGGGGGAAGTCCTCCGGCGGAGGAGGACGACGAGGAACGACGTCAATTGGCACATGGGGTGGTGACAGCGTGGGCCTGGGGCCTGATGAGGACTGGGGGCAGTGGGAGGGGCACGAGGAGGGTGGGGCCACAGCGAAGGGATATCGGGAGGAGGCGGGGGATAGAGTTCGAGGCCGGCGCCCGCAAACGCTTAGTTGAACAGTGTTTTGCGTGTCCGTGCACCCCCCAGAACACTGCGACCGGTTGCAGAGATTCATGATATGGGTAATCGTGCGCCTCGTGCTCCCAGGCCGAAGTCTCGAGTCCACGGCGCCCCTTGGCGTCGCGTCGATGCCGCCCCGATTTGCCAGGCCGCATCTGCACATGTCGTCATAATATGTGTTTCAACGTTTGTTGCATGACACTCTCAAGAGTACCAGACCCACGTTGGAATTCAACTCGGGGCTCCGGATCAGACCAGACTCGAAGTTGCTCGCGTGGCTGCCGAGACACGCGGCTTGGCAGTGCGCGCGTTTCCACAAGAGGGCGGACTCGGGTATGACGCCCTACGAGAAGATGAGGATTGCGCCCTACAGCAACGCGATCCTGATGCCAGGCGAGGCGGTGGCCTGCCGCCGCCCAGGGGCTCTCCTGAACAAGCTGGAGACGGCCCGGCTGGAGGGGGCATGGCTGCGCCGCGACTCCAAGACCGACGAGCGCCGCATCGGCGCGCCGAACGGTCTGGTGCGCAGCCGAGCGCTGAAGCGCCGAGTGGAGGACAGGGGGTGGGACGTCGCGCTGCTGGAGGCAATGAAGTGGGACCCCTGGTTCGCGACGCCGACGATCAGGGGCAGGCCGCCGAAGGTGAGGAGCGACCAGGAGCCCATCATCATCGGCCCACTCCCACTGCAGCCCGCGGCAGGAGCCGCGCCAGGGAGAGCGCCTCAGGCGGCGGCGGGCGCTGGGCCAGCGCCGGCGGCCGAGGCAGGCGCAGCAGGCTCGGCGGCCCCACTGGCGCCCGCAGCAGGCGCAGCGGCCCCGCCAGCGCCCGCTGCAGGTGCAGCAGCCGCAGCGGCAGCGCCATCAGCTCCAGTACCGGTGGACGTGGTAGGCGCAGGCTTGGAGCCGCACGAGAGGGCGAAGAGGCCGCGCCCGGGCGAGATGCCGATGCCCCGCCAGCGCCGGCACCAGCGGGTTCCGGCAGAGCCCTGCCAGAACGCGCTGTGCATACTTCTGGCGCTGCTCCGCCGCCGGCGGGAGTGCGCCCCGGCGGGGCCCAGGCAGCGCCAGCGCAACGTGATGGAGGCACTGACGACGCGGAACCGCCGAGCCAGCGCAGGAGAGTGGAGGCGTTGCGCGAGGCGTGCGAGGAGAAGGGGCCGGCGAATTTCGACGAGGCGCGGCTCAAGCACATCGCGAAGCTGACCAAGGAGGGCGGTAAGATCGTGAAGGTGGCGCCGAGAGCGGAGGCGACGTCGAGGCCTCTGTCGGGGCGCTAGGTGGAGGACCAGCATGATGATGGAGCTCTGAAGGCCCGCTGGACCACGAGGGGGTTCGAGCAGACCTTGCAGGGCAACAAGGATTTCTTCTCGGCGACGCCCGCCACGATGCACTTGAAGATGACGTTCGTGAACGCGGCGAGGAAGGGCCACGTGGCGGCGATCGGGGATTGCAGCGGCGCGTTCTACCAGGCGCCCTTAGATCCTGACGGCACGGCAGATGGAGCAGTCGCGCTACGACGGCTGCATCTTCTTCAAGATCGAGGGCGACTACGACCAGAAGGCAGGGAGGCACATCGACGACTTCCTCGTCGCGGGGCCCAGGGGGCAGGTGAACTCGTTCCTCGGGGAGGCCAAGGAGAAGCTGAACATGCAGGATTTGGCGAAGCTCTTCGAGGATGGTGACGAGGGCCGCCTGTTGGCGCTCAACATCAGGAAGGTAGACGGCGGGTTTACGTTGCAGGGCAACCCGCCCCCCATCACCGACGTGGCCGAGCTGCTGGGCATGGGGAGCCAGAGACCAGCAGAGCTAAGGAACAGCAGGACGACGACGAGGAGCTCAGCGCCCAGGACGCCGTGCTCTACAGGTCGCGCGCGGGCAAGGCAATGCACCTCAGCCACCAGCGGCCCGACGCCCAGCGCGTCGTCAACGAGCTGAGCAAGCAGATGAAGGCGCCCACGGTGAAGGCTTGGAGGATGCTCAAGAAGTTGGCCCGCTAGTCCGCTACCTCTTGGGCACGCGCGAGGTCCACCAGCTGCTCGTGCCACGCGGTGGATCGGACTCCCTGAAGACGTGCGCCGATAGCGACTGGGCCGCCGACCCAGACACGAGGAAGAGCATCTCGGGCGGCACGGTCATGATGCACGGCTGCTCGGCGCTCGCGTGGGCTAGGGCCCAGAAGACCCCGGCGTTGTCCAGCGCGGAGGCCGAGCTCTACGCCATCGGCTCAGGCGCGATCGAGACGCTGGATGCCGACGCGTTGCTGAAGGAGTGGGGCTATGGCGAGGCTGCGCCCGCGCTCATGACGGACTCGCCCTCGGCGCTCGCTGTTGCCAAGAAGCGGGGGCCAGGGAGGATGGAGCACATCGAGCTGAAGATGTTGGCGGTCCAGGACTGGATCAAGGAGAAGCGGCTGCGATTTGGCAAGGCGCCGACCAAGGCCAACGCGGCCGATCTCCTCACCAAGGCCATGGCGAAGGAGAAGCTGGTGAGGCACGGCTGGGAGTTGGGCCTGCGCGGTGGGCCATTCGGCTCGCTCTCCTGGAAGGCGGCTGCGACGGGCTAGACGTGAAGTGAATGGGGCTTGAGCCGACGCGCGGAGGTCCCGCGTGTGCCCGCCAGCCCGCCTGCAAGTGCAAGTGCAGGACCGATCCTCGGTCGCGCCCGCTGGCGAGTGCTCCCCGCGGTCGCGAAGGGAGCGTCGAGGATCGTCGGTACTGATCGTCAAAAGCGGGTTCCGGCAGAGCCCTGCCGGAACACGCTTTGCACACTTTGATATGTAGCTCCTTTTGGCACGCAACGAATCACGGGCGTTTCCGTTGATCCCGATGTTATCAGCAGAGGCGGAAGTTGCGCGCACGCGTGGGCCTGGAGCTCTCTTGCCCCCTCATCCCTCCATTCTCCGTCCCCCTCCTCCTTTTTCCCCCGCTTCCCAGGTTCCTTCCCTACTCTCCCCCCTCCTTGTCCCCCTCAGCTCACAGGTGCACCTCCCCCTCCTTCCACCCCTGGCGCTCCCACCCTCGCCCTGCTTCAATTTGTTTCGCCATGTGTTTGAATAACGTAGATGTGCATATCTCGACATGTATGTGCGTGTAGGTATCTTCATAAGGTTTCGCCCGAAGGTTGCTAGCCCCCTCTCTGTCATCTTGGGAGATATTGGGAGGTGCTCGAACTATGCTGGAACGTGTGGGCGCTGTGTGACAGTCTGAGATGCTGGGTTTGATTTCGAACGTTTTGTTTCATTTTTGGGGCGCGAAATTGGCACACTTTACGGGGTCTCGTGGTCTCAGGAGCGCGAGTCTGGCATAATTCGCAAAAGGATTTTGGAATTGGAGACGCGACTGTGGTGTAATTTGCTGGGGGTTCTGGCCTCTGGAGCGCAAAGCCGATTGCAATATGAAAGGGGTTCTGGATTCATGAGGGCTAACCTGTTGTAAGTTACTGGGGGTCTTGCCTCGGAAGCGTGAGCCTGGCGTAATTATGTCTCCGAGTTCCGGTCACGGGAGGCGCGGGCCTGTTGTTAATTTGAAAGGGATGTTGGCATCGGAATCGCGAATCTTGTGTAATGTATATGGCACGGGCTTCAGGAGCGCGAGCCAAGCGCACTTTACCAGGAAACCAGGCCGCGGGGGCGCGAACTTGGCGTAATTTATCCAATGGACTTCGGCCCATCCGCCTCCGTTTCTGGGTTGCGGGTCTTAAGCCAATCGGATGTTCGTTGGGATCTCGTAGGAGGCCTCTTGGAGGCAGCTTGAAGGCCTCTTGAGGGCCGTCTTGGGGGCCTCTCGGGGGCCTCTTTGACCGTCATGGGGGCCTTCGTGGGCCGTTTGGTTGCCCTCGTGGAGACTCGTGGAAAGTAGTAGTAGTAGTAGTCGTAGTAGTAGTAGTAGTAGTAGTAGTAGTAGTAGTAGCAGCAGCAGCAGCAGTAGCAGTAGTAGTAGTAGTAGTAGTAGTAGTAGTAGTAGTACTAGTACTAGTACTAGTACTAGTACTAGTACTAGTAATAGTAGTAGTAGTAGTAGTAGTAGTAGTAGTAGTAGTAGTAGTAGTAGTAGTAGTAGTAGTAGTAGTAGTAGTAGTAGTAGTAGTAGTAGTAGTAGTAGTATAGTAGTAGTAGTAGTAGTAGTAGTTGTAGTAGTAGTAGTAGTAGTAGTAGTAGTAGTAGTAGTAGTGGTGGTGGTGGTGGTGGGTGGTGGTGGTGGTGGTGGTGGTGGTGGTGGTGGTGGTAGTAGTAGTAGTAGGAGGAGGAGGAGTAGTAGTAGTAGTAGTAGTAGGAGTAGTAGTAGTAGTAGTAGTAGTAGTAGTAGTAGGAGTAGTAGTAGGAGTAGGAGTAGGAGTAGGAGTAGGAGTAGTAGTAGATTTTGGGCGCCCCACGCGCCTCCCCCACCCTCCCCCTGTTCCCTCCCTTCTTCTCGACCCCCCCCCTTCTCCGTGCCGACGGCCGCCTGGGCCGAGGTCGCGCTCCTGGCCTTCCACTCGGCCGAGCTCCGCGAAGGCGGGCGGGCTGGAGGAGGAGGAGGACGACGACGACGACGACGCCGGCGATGGACGACGATGACGATGACGATGACGGCGACGACGACGACGATGCCGATGATGATGATGGTGGTGATGTTGGCCGTCGCAGGGATGATGATTTGATGGTGATGGTGGTGATGGTGGTGGCGGTGGGATTGATGAGTACGATGATGATGATTATGCTGATGCTGATGATGATGATGATCATGATGATGATGATGATGATGGTGATGCTGATGGTGATGGTGATGGTGATGGTGATGATCATGATCATGATCATGATCGTGGTGGTGGTGATTATGATGATGATGATGATGATCTTGGTGATGATGCTGCTGATTATGATGCTGATGATGCTGATGCTGTTGGTGATGATGATGATGCTGGTGGTGATTATGATGCTGATGATGAGCATGTTGATGATGGTGATTATGAGGTTGATGTTGCTGTTGACTCTGATGATGATGATGATGATGGTGGTGATGATACTGATGATGATGACGATGATCATGATGCTGATGATGATGATGTTGTTGTTGTTGTTGAAACTGCTGGTTATGCTGATGGTGATGGCGGAGGTGATGGTCAGGTGCTGGTGATGATGAGTGGGAGGAGGCGGAGGAGGAATAGGAGCGGGTGGGATATGGCGATGGGGCGTAAAAGGTGGAGGAGGAAGATGAGGAAGAGTTGGCGGAGGGATGGGGAGGGAGGGGTCGCTAAGAGGGGAGCGGGCGCCGCGGACGGAGCAGGAAGAACGTTATCCTGGCGAAGGACCCAACCATATGCAATTGTGAGTGCCGCAGTGTGCGTAACGGTTCGGTACGCCCGTGTGAGGGGTACGCCGAAATGCGGCGGAGCCGCCATGCGAATTTTGCCGTTTGAGCCTTCGGTGGAGCTTGTATGGGGCCACGAAACGCGTGAAATGCGAACCGAAATGGGACCGGGGCCGCCATGCGAACTTTGCCATTGGGGCCTTCGGCGCAGCTTCCTATTGGGCCACGAAGCGTGCGAGGGGTGTGCCGACATGGGGGGCGGGGCCGGCATGCGAACTTTGCCACTGGGGCCTTCGGTGGAGCTCCCTTATAGGGCCACAAAGCGTGCGAGGGGTGTGAGAAATGGGGGCGGGGCTGCTATGCGAACTTTGCCACTGGAGCCTTCGGTTGAGCTCCCTTATGGGGCCACGAAGCGTGTGAGGGGTGTGCCCGAAATGGGGGCGGGGCCGGCATGCGAACGTTGCCACTGGGGCCTTTGGTGGAACCCCTTTTATGGGGCCACGAACGTGGGAGCGATGTGCCGAAATCGGGGCGGGGCCGCCATGCGAACTTTTCCATTGTGGCTTTCGGTGGGGCCCGTTATGGGGCCACAAAGCGTGTGAGGAGGAGTGTGCCGTCATGCGGGCGGGGCCGCCATGCGAATTTTGCCACTGGGGCCTTCGGTGGAGCTCCCTGTTGGGCCACGAAGCGTGCGAGGGGTGTGACGACATGGGGACGGGGCCGCCATGCGAACTTTGCCAACGGGGCCTTCGGAGGAGCTCCCATGGGGCCACGAAGCGTGCGAGGGGTGTGAGAAATAGGGGCGGGGCCGCCATGCGAATTTTGCCACCGGGGCCTTCGGTGGAGCTCCCTGTTGGGCCACGAAGCGTGTGAGGGGTGTGGCGAAATGAGGGCTGGGCCGGCATGCGAACGTTGCCACTGGGGCCTCTGGTGGAACCCCTTTTATGGGGCCACGAACGTGGGAGGGGTGTGAGAAATGGGGGCGGGGCCGCCATGCGAATTTTGCCACCGGGGCCTTCGGTAAGGCACCCTGTGAGGCCGCGAAGCGTGCGAGGGGTGTCGAACGGGGGGCGGGGCGCGAACTGTGCCCCTTGGGCCTTCGCAGGAGCTCCCTTATTGGGGCACGAAGCATGTGAGGGGTGTGCCGACATGGGGGCAGGGCCGGCATGCGAACTTTGCCACTGTGGTGTTCGGTGGAGCTCCCAATGGGGCCACGAAACGTGTGAGGGGTGTGCCGACATAGGGGGATGGGCCGGCATGCGACTTTTGCTCACTGGGGCCTTCGGTGGAGCTCCCTTATGTGGCCACGACACGTGTGAGGGGTGCAGGGGATGTGAGGAGCGGGAGGAGGGATGAGGAGGGGAGGGCGAGGAAAGGAGGACGGAAGGAACGCGGGGCGCTGTCTCTTCAAAGCGAGGACCCAACACCACAGGATGGTTGGGGAACCGACCAGGAGAGAGCGGGAAAGGGGGAGGTGGAGGCTCTTCGAGGAGGTCCGATGAGGGGAGATGTTGCCGACAGTGATGATGCTGAGTTGGATGATGATGCTGATGCTGATGCTGATGATGGCGAATACGAATACGAACAGTATGCAAATGATGATGATAACGATGACGATGGTGGTGGTGGCAGCCATGATTCTGATGGTGGTGGTGATGCTGACGGCTGTTGATGGTGATTTTGATGGCGATGTGCATGGTGATGGTGGTGACGACGATGATGTACATGACGATTGCGATGCCGATGACGATGATATTGATGATGATGACGACGACATGATGCCGACAATGGTACCAATGACGATGAGGTTGATAATGATGCTACTGATACTGGTACTGATGATAATGATGTGATTATACTAATGTTGCTGGTGATGATGATGTTTTTGATGATGATAGGGATGCTGATGGTGATGATGATGATGATGATGATGATGATGATGATGACGATGCTGCTGGTGATAATGGTGATGGTCATAGTGACGGTGACGGGGGTGGTGACGTCGTTGATACATAAGATGGTGATGATGATGTTGACGATGGTGATGATGATGATGATGATGCTGATGCTGATGCGGATGCTGATAATGATCACGATGCTGATGTTGATGTTCCTGTTTGTGATGGTGATGGTGATAATGAGGACGATACTTACGACGATAATGGTACTACTGATGATGCTGCTGGTGATGGTGAAGATGCTGATGATGGTGACGATGCTGATGATACTGCTGTTGATGGTGGCGGTGGTGGTGGTGAAGATGCTGATGACGTCGATAATTCCTTTGCTGGTGATGACGATCATGATGGTGTTGCTGCTGTTGTCGGTTAAGATGATATTGATCACGATGACGATGACGACGGCGATGGCGACTCTGCTGAGAGGATGGTGATGGTGGTGATTGTGATGGTGATGATGATGCTGGTGATGATAATGCTTGTGATGATGATGCTGATGATGATTGTGCTGCTGCTGATGATGATGATGCTGATGATGATGATGATGATGAATCTTACGGTTGTTAGACTGATGGCGACGGTGGCGATGACGAGGAGGAGGATTATTGTGAAGCTGCAGCGGGGGAGACCCTTGGGTGGAAGTCCCAGGAATATGTAGGAGGTGGAGGAGGAGGACCAGGAGGGGGAGGAGGGCGAGTCCGAGAATGAGGACTAACAGGTATAGGTGCGGAGAAGGAGGAGGGCGACGAGAAGGAGGTGGAAGAGGAGACAGAATATGACGGCGACGAGCACCAAGCAAGGGCGGTGACGATGAGGAGGGCGAGGGCGAGGATGAGAATGACGAGTTGACCGTGCAGGAGCCGCAGGACGGCGGCGACGGCGACATCGACGACGAGGACGACGACGCTGACAGACGACGACACGGCTGGCGGAAGCCGACAGAAGGCGGATGACGCGCATGGCGACATTGATAACGAGGCCGCCCATCGGATGGCCCCCCCCCGCCGCCCGCCCGCCGTGCCCGAGGACGAGCCGCGGGCCCTGGCGGCAGCTCCGCTGCTGGCGCCGGCCGCGACTCCTGCAGGCAGGCCGGCGGGGCCACACGGGGTTGGGGCTCAGAGTGCCTGTTTATCTTTGGATTCGGGCAACTTTACTTGCATGGACGGGGGGGGGGCTGAGTCTGAAGCAAGCCGAAAACAATTCGACGTGCGGAAAACACGCAAGTCGAAAGGCACTTGCACGCTCGTGTTCGATTGAAGAGGGGCGAGGAGGGAGAGGGGGGGGGCGAACGCCATGCAAGTAAGCTTGCCTGGATCTAAAGAAAAACAGGCTCAGCTCTCTCCGGCCCCGGGCAGAGGTCCGAGCGGCCCGCACGTGGCGATTTGCGGTCTCCGGGGGGCCTCAGCGGGCCTGGAGGCTGTAAGGGAGCGGTGCAGGACAAAAAGAGCCGGCCCTGGGGAAGCGGTGCGGACCTCCTTGGGGGTCCACGCATCGGGAAAATCGGAGCGCCGCATGTTCGGGGGGGAATCAGGGGCAACGATGGGGGGGATAGGCATAGGGGGGGATACATCGACCCCCAATCGCCCATGGATCGCCGATAGGGGCCCGATAACCCCAACCTGCCCAGGAAGGTGCGGACTCACTATCGGAGGCCTATCGCCGATCTATCGGCGATGTATCGCCGATTCCAGGCCGATGCATCCCCCCCTATGCCAGTCCCCCCCAATCGTTGCCCCTCAGGGAAGCATTGCTTGGGGGGGGCACCAGTATTCAAACGTTTTCGTCAGATCTCGGCGGATTTGTAGCCTCGGGGTGCTTTAGGCAGCTGCGCCTCGCCGATGGTTCCGGGGGTGCGTGGATTGTTCTGAACGGCAGTTGAAGATCCGAGTTATTGCGGAGGCCTTACGGCCGGTTCCGCCGACCCCGAGGTTGGGGAGAAGGGCGCGGAGCATGGGGAGGAAGATGAGGAGGGGGGCAGGAGGAAGAGGTGGATGGTGAGGAGTTGGAGCACGGGGGGGGAAGGAGTAGGGGGAGAGTGAGGCGAGCAGGGTCGCATGCACAGGGTGGAGGGGGGGGGGCACGCAGGGAGGCCGTGGGGCGAGCAGAGCGTGGCGAGCCATAGCGGACTCCTCCTCCTCCTCCTCCTCCTCCTCCTCCTGGTCTTCCTCCTCCTGCTCCTCCTCCTCTTTTTCCTCCCCCTCCTCCTCCTCCCCCTCCTCCTCCCCCTCCTCCTCCTCCTCCTCCTCCTCCTCCTCCTCCTCCTCCTCCTCCTGCATGTTCTGCATGTTCTGACTGCGGAATAGCGGCTTGATTCGTGTTGCCAGGGGGGCAGCATCGGGGAGTGTCAGGAGGGGGCGCGTCGAGCCCCAATCGCCCGGTCGTCGCCGATGGGGGGCCTGTTGGCCCGCTCCCCCCAGGAGCGCACACTCCCCATCGGGGGCCTGTCGCCACGGCGTATCGCCGATGCAAGCTGGAGGCTTCTCCCAATGAGCTGATCCTCCGATCGTTGCCGCTCGGCCTTCGGGCAAGGTGTGCGCCCGCATGTACGACGTCTTGGGCTTTTCCGGGAAGGGGCGCCAAGAGGTTGAGGCGCATTTGTAGGGGCAAGATTTTGATCCAGATCCCTTGCGCCGCCTGTTTCCGGGGAAGGGAGTACGAAGCTCAAAGAGGCAGTGGATACGGATACAGCTCTTTGCTCGCATCTATTCGCGATGTATCGCCGACTCCAGCTCGACGCTTCCACCCATGAGCCAATCCCCCCGATCGTTGTCCCTCAGACCCTCGCCGTAGTCGTCGCCGCCGCCGCGGCCAGCGTCATCGTCTGTGCATCAACGCCCTCCGTCGCCGCAGGGGCCCGCCCGAGACCCCGCGTCGTCGTCGTCATCGTCGCCGCCGCCGCCGCCGCCCTCTGCCGACGTCCTGGTCCTCTACGCCGTCGTAGTCGTTGTCGTCGCTGTCGCTGTCGCCGTCGCAGCCGCAGTCGCCGCCGTCGCTGCCGTCGTCGTCGCCGTCACCGTCGTCGTCGTCGTCGTCATTGGCGTCGTCGTCGTCGTGGTCGTCGTGGTAGTCGTGATCGACGTCCTCGTCGTCGCCTTTGTGCCGTCGTGGTGCTATATCGTCGTCGTCATCATCGTCGTCGTTCGAGGCTCGAGGCTGCAGGAAGATTTCCGCAGGCCTCGTGCGGCTGCGTGAGTCCTTATGAGGATTGGCCTCTGGAGACCTCCAGGGGAGTAGGAGTGGGTAATCGTTTGTCGTCGTCGCCGCCGTTGCCACAGTCGTGATCGACGTTCTTGCAACCGTTGTGATCGACGTTCTTGTCGTGGTCATCGTCATCGTTCTTCTCGTCGTCGCCCTTGTCGTCGTGCTTCTCCCCGTGCCTTTTCCTGCTCCCCCCCCCCAGCTTCCTCCAACTTCTCCCTTTTCCTTCCGCGCCTCGTCTTCCGTCCTCTTCGTGGGGAGCGTGGGGCGGACAGGGGGTGGAGTGCGGGTGGGGGAGCAGAGGAGCGGAGGGAAGGAGAGGCTGGGTGGGCTTGGTGAATATTGGTTGTTTTGCGTAGTAGGCTCCGTCTTTTCTTCTTACTGTTTTTAGATCCGTTGATTGCGATGCTTACCATTGCCATCGACCACGTCATTTGCTCCCTCTCATTGCGCCCAGTCCTCCCAATAGATTTTCGCATAGTCATTTTGCTCTTCCCCGGTCGTCGCTGCTGGCTCGTTGCGGGGCCTCCGGGCCTAATCCCCGCCGGTGTTAGTGCGTTTTTTGGTTGCATGTTTAGCTCTGCCGTCGTCGTCGTCGATAATCTAATTGTCCTCACCACTTCGCATGATATCTTGTATATGTCATCCTCGTCCAGTGGGCCTCAGTGGCCGCTCCGCCCATCAGGTCATCCATCCGCGCCGGCGCTGAGGAGATGCCCATGTATTGCCTGGTGGAGCAAGCCGAACAAAAAGGCATAGTGCGGCACGTGCCCCCCCCCATGCCCTACGCCTTCTCGGCCTCCTGGGGCCGTTTTCGGGCCGCGGGACCTTCAGAAACGTATCAGTGGCGGAAAACTGCACCAGATGGAAGACTTACGCAGATTTGGCCCTTTCCCCCCCCCCCTTGTCCCTTGTTCCCCCTTTCTCCCCCCTCCTGTCTATCTTCTCTTGCATTCTTGACACAATGATTCCTCTTTGCGCTACGATGCTCAGTATTGGTGACCCCCCAAGTCGGAATGGATCCCCCGCTTGACGTTTCGCGTATCCTTACTAGCCATTCCAGAAACGATGCCCATGAGAGTTGCTTGGATGCGGCTGTTGAAGGAGGGCAGGAGGATGAGCAGGAGAACGAGGGGGAGGAAGAGGGACGAGGAGGATCAGGAGGAAGGACGATAAGGACGAGAAGGATGAGGCAGAGAAAGGGAACAGGAGGAGAAGGGGGACGAGAAGTCCTTCGCAGATCTTGTGTTGTGAGAATATGTTGGAGGTTTTAGGGGGCCATCTTTGATCAGTGTCTCTCTTTGGGCCTTCTCGTGGTTGTTTTGGGGGATCCTGGGACCCCCGTGGGGCTCGTTGGATGTGTTTTGTGGCCTGCTTGGGGCGGTCGTGTACCCTGGGCTCAAAAAGGAGGGGCTCTCAATTCTGGCTTCCCCTCGAGTGCTGTCAAAGTACTTCTTGGTGCCTCTTGGAGCGCTCTTGGGGGCCTCTTGCGCTGTCTTGGGGCCCTCTTGGGCTCTAGGGGCAATCTTGGGGCTACCCTGAGGCCTCAAAAGCCCATCGGAGGAGAACAGGCGAGAAGACAAACACCAGTGACGCCCCTCAGGTTATGGAGCGATTTGGGCTTCTTCTGTAGGGCTCCCAGAGAGCAGTTGGAGCGGTCCTGTGGCCGCCTGGGGGCCTCGTTGAGGTATGTCAGAGGCAATCATGAACCACCTCACGCTATCTTGATCCACCTCGTAGGCCATTTTAAGAAAGGGAGCTGGCTAGTTGTCAGAGCGAGCAGGGAGCGAGCGTACCCGCAGCTCCCTTAGACTCAAGGGGTCGACACCAGCATCTGATACGTTACTGCTGACCTCTATTGCGTGAAGGAAACTATTTCCTCATGACTTCTTGTCTACTTGGTAACGGAGCTGGCTACACGCTTGGGTGGTTGACCCTGCGTCTTGCAGTCTTCCACGGCACGATGTGGATGACCGATATGGATTGCCATGCGCCGACATCTCTTCGGGGAGCAGATCCAGGAAGCTGGCGTGGGCAGCCTGGCAAAGCGCTGGTGCTCAGCAGTATGCTGGAATATGGCAGTGGATATACCACTACACTCACGCCTACTTCTGCCACCAACTAAATACCCACAACGACCGCAGGTATATGTGCCTCGACTCTACGTCGCTAGGTTCCAAACAACGCGTGCAATCAGCTTGGCAACGGGCCTAGCTACGCTGACCTACCATTGGACCACGACGCCAAGCATAGAGACAAGCAGCCAAGACCCCCGACGTCAGACATCATACCACCACCCTCAAAAAGTGGAATACACATACAAAACACAGCCTTTTTCAAACCACTATCTGAAGGTCACCATATTTGGCATGATTTGGGTCATCTTAAAGCTACAGACAGCGTGGTGCAGACGACGCCACACTCACACGAGGACTTCAATGGGACCCTGCGGGCAGCGTACCTTTCAAAACCTACGTACAAGAGGTCCACTCGCTGCTTAACGTAACCAGCGGCCACGCTACACCACAACAGCAAGCGGCTGCCCTCCAACGAGGCCTTTCAGGCATGACCCGGCGTTCGTGCAATTTGACCCGGATTCATTGGAATTCGTTTCGCAAGTACGTTGGTGGATCTCTCTGAAATTATTATCCAACATTCCGTCCTTCCATGCTCCCCGCAGGCGCCTGGAGTAATCATAAGTTCAAATTGTGGCCGTACCCCCAGATTTGGGGCGCACCCCCTGTGTTGCACAGGAATCCACATGAATTTTGACAGTCTTCCGGGCGGATTCGCGGGGAGCTTTTGCGGAGCTTTTGGGAATATTTGGGGCGCCTTTGAAGAGTTTCTGGGGTGCCTCTCGGTATTTTCTGGTGCTTCTGGGGAACCTCGGGGGAGCCTTCGAGGAGCCTTTGGGGAGCCTCTGGAGGGGTTTGGGGGAGCCTCCGGGTACTCTTTACAAGGCTTCTGGGGAGCAGAGCGCCATTTCAGGATTCGCGTCTATTTGGGCACACCCTTCACGCGATTCGCGGCCCCACAGGAGCTCCACCGAAGGGTTCGGGTCCATTTTGGCGCACCCCACCATAGGCTGCCCCCGCATAGGCTGCCCCGTCAATAGGGTACCCCAACATAGGGTCCCCCCGCATAGGCTGCCCCCCCCATAGACTGGCCCTCCACAGACTCCCCCCGCATGGGCTGCCCCCTCATAGGCTCCCTCCCCATAGTCTCCCCCGCGCGTGCTGCATCCCCACAAGCAATCCACTGGCTGCCCCTCTGCCCTATAGGCTGCCCCCTATGTTGCCCACCCCCCCAAAAAGCTGCCGCCATAAGTTGCCGCCCCCTCCAGGTTGCCCCCCCGTGGGTTGTCCCCCAAGGCTGCCTCCGCAATGTCTGCTCCCAATACGCTGCTCCTTTTTGCCTGGCACCCCATAGGCTGCCGCCCATTGCCTGACCCTCCATAGTCTGCCCCGCATAGGCCGGCCCCCAGAAGCTTTCCCCAGTGCGCTGTCCCCCGTCGGCAAATTCTTGGAAACCCTCCTTGCCTCCCGCCTGGCCAAGAATGATTCGTGTAGCGCCCCACCCTTATTTCAAGTTCACCCTCAATACGCAAGCAGCAGGGGCGCGCGCGCCAATCATGATAACTGTGTTGTTTTATGTATCGTCGGCAAAACCAGGGCCGCCCAGGAATTTGAACCCCCAGAATGGCATCATAAACATAATATCATGAATGCAGTAATGCCTCAGAACACTTTGAGAGTCTTGGGTAATTCTAAGGTCGTCCTGGAAATACCCTCGAAGAGCCGAAGATCTGTAGGCTTACGCCACATCCGCCGACCCCTTGTTTCTTGTGTTGCCGTGTCTGTGGGGGGCCACGGGCCCCGGGAGTGGCACGCCTTGTGGGGCCTCTTTGGGGTCTTTTGGGGGCTCCTTGGGGCCCTTTGGGTGCTTCATGGGGTCTCTTGGGTTTTTTTGGCGGCATTGTGGGATCTCCTGGAGCGTCAGTGGGAGGAAGGTTGGAATTCTCGGTTCGTGGTTCCTCTGTTGGACCTTTCTTGGGTCCGTCTTCGAGCTCTGTTGGGCCGTCTCTGGCGCCTCTGGGGCCGTCTTGGAGTTCTTTTGGGCAGTCTTGAGAGCCTCTTGGGATTTTTGTTGGCCATCTTCGGGCGGCCGTGGGGGCCTCGTGGACGGCTGTGAACGCCGTGAAGGCTGAAAAGTTGAATGCTGGTCTGGAGAGCCAGCGGTGCCATTTCGCGATTCCCAACTTAGGGTGAGCGGGTTGAGGAGGACTGCTGATGAGGAGGAGGAGGACGAGGAACAGGTGGAGGGTGATCAGGGGAAGGAACATTGGTGGGCGAGGATGACGACAGCGGAGGAGGGATGCGTGGGGCGGCTGGTCCAGAGGATGGATGACAACGGTTTCTGCCGCATGTGTGATCGCATGTGTTTTCTTACATCGTTGGCATTCCGGGTCCGTCATTCAATTTGGTTCCCAACCGCGCCTGTTCGGGTCTGGTACCCCGGCGGTTGTTAGCCAACCTGGCGGCGACGGGTGTCAAATGTGCCCACTGGGTCTTGTGCCCCGACACTTGACAGCCGCATCCCAGGATCTCGTGCATGTTCTTCAAGTATCGCGTTGGGATTCCGTTTGGTTGTTTCTTAAGCTCACCGCCGTGCCCGAACGCATATCCCAGCGCTGATCATTGCAGGTGTCCTGCTCTTGAGAGGGGATGGCGCTCGTAGGCGGCCTTCGTGAGGTGCGTCGCCCCGGGAGCGCCAGCGCGCGGTGATTTTGAGGCGCTGCGGCTTCGGGCGCGCAGCCGCGCCATCCGGCGCAGAGATGTCGCGTCCTCGGGCGCGCGAGCCTGGCGCATTTCACAAGGGATTGGGGGGGCGAGGGGCTGGCGCAATCTCAGCGCACTGCGGCCTCGGGGGCGTTAGCGCGCAGTACTTTTTCGAGGGGGTGCGGATTCGCGGGCGCCTGCTAGCCGAAGGTTTCGAAGCGGACCGCGGCCCCGCGAGCGCGACAACCTGGCGCGAGGCACAGCGGGCTGTGGCCCCGGGAGAGTGCGAGGAGGGGCGCGACCTTGCAAGGGAGCGTGGTTTCGGGAGCGCGCAGCTTCAGTATGCAACGTGTGCCAGGGCTCTCCTGCCTTCTCCTCCTCCTCGTCCTCGCCCCTGTCCCTTTCCTCGCCCTTTTTCCTTCTCCTCCTCTTCCTCTCCCCATCCTCCTCGTCCCCCTCCTCCCCGCCGTCTTCTTTCTCCTCTCCCTCCCCTTCCTTTTTCTCCTTCACCCCTGCCCCGCTCTCCTCTGCCTGGGGGTGGCTGAAGGCGCCCCTGGCCCAATGTGCTTCAGTAATTATTTCGCTCAACAGTTTCGGCATCCGCTCCCATTTTTTTCTCGGACAGCATGGCCCACGCAGCCTGTTGGCCCCCGAGAGGGGCTGGCGGAATTGAGAAAGTCGCGGGGCGAGAGCTCGATTTTGAAAAGGACGCCCCGTCCATGCGCGTAGTTGCTGGGGGGGGTTCGGGTCGCACAGTTTGAGGAAACATCGAACGAGACCCGATTGTGTAACCGAACCAGGTTCCATCCCTGTAGCCGCTGCAAGTTTATAGGGCGAACGTGCGCGGCGTCAAGTTGAACATTCCATTTTCAAATACATGTTGTCTCCATCCGCGTGACAGTGGGGCCTTTTCTGGTCCCAGGATAGCACGGAATTCTCCAGCGAAGCCCCCGGTTTGGCCGACGCACTTTCTTATGGCGTGACGCGGGGGAGCTGGTTCGAGGGGCGAGGGATGATGGGGGCAAAACAGTGCGCAGACAGGCACAGCACGCGCGGGTTTTGCCCGCCTCCGCTGACGGGGTGTTCCGCCGGGCCGTCGTTCCGCGCGGGTCGCGCGCGGCGCGGAGCGCGCGCGCGCGACGCGCTGGCAGGACTACGGCGCCATTTCGCCCGCGCGGGCGGTCCGCGGCCGCGACTTGCGCCGCGGGCCTGGGGGCCGGGGGGCCGATGGCCCGGCCTCCGCGCCGCTAGTTGATATTGCATATGGCCGAGAGAATCTCCATCGCGCGACCCTTCGAGTCTCAGCGCGCTCCCCGTCATCCGCCAGGCCCTGCACCACGAGGGGGCGCCGCGCGTTCCCCCCCCCCAGACCCCCCCAGTTGATGCTGGCTCTGGCCGAGAGAACGTCCATCGCGCGACTCTTCGAGCACAGTTTCATGCATGACACTTTTCTGAACGGTTGGCGCTGGCACCGAAGCGAGGTCCGACGCCTACGCAAGCGCGCAGAAAAGCTGCAGGCGCGAGGCTGGCCTGCTCAGCTTACGCTGACACCAGGGGCAGGTCCGAAACTAACGCGAGCGCGCGCGAAAGGTTGCATTGTAGGAAACTGTTCTGGACGGCTCACGACGACACCAAAGCCAGCCCCGACGCCAATGCAAGCGCGCGAACATTTCATGTATGAACCTTTTCTGAACGGCTTAAAAGCTGACGCCGAGGCCAGCTCCGACGCAAACGAAACAAAACACGAAAGTTCCACGCATGAGATTTTCTGAACGGCTTACACAAACACCAGGGCCGGTTCAGGCGCCAACGCAAGCGCGCACGAAAGTTTCACGCGTGAAACTTTTCTGAATGGCTTACGCGGACACCAAGGCCAGGCTCCGACGCCAACACGAGTGCACGCGAAAGTTTCATGCGTGAGACTTTTCCTGAACGGCTCACGCTGACGCCAGGGCCAGCTCCGACGACAACGTGCAAAAGCTCAGGATACGCAGACCCAGACTACATTTGAGTGAAGTAAGCCCTCATAAAACCAGTGAGCTGAACGGCTTACGCTGACGCCAAGGCCGGATCCGACGCCAACGCAAGTGCGCACGAAAGCTTCGCGCATGAAACTTTACTGCGCGGCTGACGCCGACGCCAAGGCCAGCCCCGACGCCGACGCCAGCGCGCGCGAAAGTTTCATGCATGAAACTTTTTCTGAACGGCTTCAGCCGGCGCCAAGACCAGCTTCGATGCCAAACGCAAGCACGCGCTGAAGTTTCCTGCACGAGCCTTTCTTCTGAACCGTTTTAGCTGGCGCCGCGACTAGCTCTGACGCGAACGCAAGTGCAGAAGGAGGTTTCAGGCATGAAACTGTCTGAACAGCATAAGCTGACACCAAGGCCAGCTCCGACGCCAACGTAAGCGCACGCTGAAGTTTCATGCATGCAGCTAATCTGAGAGGCTTGCGCTGACACCAAGACCGGCTCTGACGCCAACACAAGCGCACGCGAAAGTTCATGCGTGAAGCTTTCCTGAACGGCTTACGCTGGCACCAAGGCCAGTTCCGACGCCAACGCAAGCGCACGCGACAGTTTCGTGCGTGAAGCTTTCTGATCGGCTAGCGCTGACAGCGAGGCCAGTTCCGACGCCGACGCAAGCGCGCGCGAAAGTTTCATGCAAGGAACTGTTCTGAACCGCTTGCGCTGACACCTTGGCCAGCGCCGACGCCGACGCAAGCGCGCGCGAAAGTTTCATGCGCGAAGCTGTCCTGAACGGTTTGCGCTTGCACCGAGGCCAGCCACGACGCCAAACGCAAGCGCGCGCTACAGTTTCATGCGTGGCACTTTTCTGAACGGCTGACGCTGGCGCCGAGGCCAGGTCCGAAGCAAGCGCAGGCGCGCAGAAATGCATCATGCACGAAGCTGTCCTGCTCAGCCCACGCGGGCACCAAGGCCAGATCCGAAGCTAACGTGCGCGCGAGAATAGGTTACACTGCAGGAAACTGTCCTGGACGGCTCACGACGACACGAAGGCCAGCCCCGACGCCAACGCAAGCGCGCGAAAGTTTCATGCGCGAGACTTTTCTGAGCGGCTCAAGCTGGCACCAAGGCCTGCCCCGACGCCAACGCAACAAAACGCGAAAGTTTCATGCGCGACACGTTTCTGAAGAAAAGCTTATACGCCGACGCCAACGCGAGCGCACGCGACAGTTTCGCGCATGAAGCTTCTCTGAACGGCTTGCGCTGACATCAGGGCCAGCCCCGACGCCAACGCATGCGCGCGAAAGTTTCATGCGGGGGACTTTTCTGATCGGCTTGCGCCGACGCGAAGGTCAGCTCCGACGCCCGCGCAAGCGCGCCAAAGTTTCGCGCGTGAAGCTTCCGATCGGCTGACGCGGGCACCGCGGCCAGCTCCGACGCCAATGGGCACGTGCCCCCCGAACGTTTAGATTCATCTTCCCGGTTATCCCCCTCGCTCCCCCGCATGAGGAGGGCGACTGCGAAAACGACAATCGCGGGAGGAGGGGGAGGAGGATGTGGAGGAGGAGGAGGAGGAGGGGGAGGGCGAGGGGGGGAGGGGGGGGGGAGGGCGAGGAGGAGGAGGGGGGGGGAGGAGGACCAGCAGCAGCAGCAGCAGGAGCAGGAACAGAGGGGCGAGGAGGGAATGGGGAGGAGGACGAGGAAGAGCAGGAACAGGAGCAGGAGGGAGGAGGAAGACGAGGCGGGGGAGGGGGGCAGAAAAGGAGGGGGAACGAGAGGAGGAGGAGGTGGTGGAAAAGCAAGAACAGGAGGAGGAAGAGGGGGAGAAGGAAGAGGAGGAGGAGAAGGAGAAGGGGAAGGAGGAAGAGGATGAGGAGCAGGAGGAAGGCGAGGCGGAGGAGGAGGAGAGAGAAGGAGGAATAACGAGAGGAGGAGGAGGAGAAGGAAGAGGGGGAGGAAGAGGTGGAGAAGCACGAACGGGAAGAGGAAGAGGCGGAGCAGGAGGAGGGGGAGAAGGAAAAGGGGGAACAGGAGGAGGAGCAGGGGGAAGAGGAGGAGGAGCAGGAGGAGACCAAATGTATTCGAGGGCCCGTTCGAAGACATGTCGCAAGGGATGTCTCGAGCGAAGCGCTGGTTGTTCAACGAAGATCTTAAACAAACGCGTGCTTTTTTTTTGGGCTCAGTTTCGCCGCTTCATGGGCCATCTTGGAGGTCGTCCGAGATCGCTTCGAAAAGATGCCTTACAAGAGCTCTGTCGGCATCCCATGCGTGCGAGGATATCTCGGGCGAAACGCCCATTTTCGAGGATCCGAACATTAGGCGAGCGATTTCGAGGCCCCGATGTCTGGGGGTTGTTCCGAGCTAAACGCCCATTTGTCACAGAGACCAACGCCGAACGCAAGCGCGCGCGAACGCTTCATGCATGAAGCTGTTCTGATTTTAGCTTGCACCACGTCCAGCTCCGACGCGAACGCAAGCGCACGAGAAATCTTCACGCATGAAACTTTCTGAACGGCTTGAACGGACACCGAGGCCAGCTCCGACGCCAACGCAAGCGAGCGCTAAAGTTTCATGCGCGAAGCTTTTCTGAACGGCTTGCGCTGACGCCGAGACCGGCTCATGCGCCGGCGCAGGCGCGCGCGAAAGTTTCACGCGCTCGCGCATGCGACTGCCGCAGGAAGTCCGAAAGGGGTTGTCGGGCCTGAACCGCCCTACCCCTGACCCCTACCCATTGCGCGCCCACCCAGGCCCACTGCGACCCCCAGCCCGCTGGGGGTCACCAGGGGCGCATCGGGTGGTAACGACGGCTATGGTCAGGCTTGTAGCGACGGTGAGAGGGGGGTCATTGCTTTGCCCGCCTCGCGCGCCCAAGGAGATCGCGCTCCTCGACGCGACCGCCGAGAACGCGGATATCCGCATCGGGCTCTTCGTGGAGGGCGACGACGCGTGCGATGGTTGCGCGAAGTGGGTTTCGAAGGAACTGCCGAACCTGACTTGTCAAACACCTCAACGCAGGCGATATGGATGCCCTGTTCGAGAACCGCCCCGCGCTGGGCACCGCGGCGCCGCATCTGCGCGAGCGCAGCCTGCAGCTGCACGAGAACAACCACGTGGGGCACGAGATGTACGCGACATGTTCGGCTCTCACTGAGGGCGACGTGGCCAGGCTGCGCGAGAAGAGCCCAAAGACGCTGAAGTTGGTCACCTATTTGGTTCCGAACCGCCCGAGGCCGCTGATCAGATGCCCTGCGATGTTGCCTGATGGCGTCAAGGACGATTGCCCGGCACTGAAGATCTTCCTCATGACCTCGATGGGGCGCGCTGCAGGCGCTGCCAAGGCTCCAGCAAATGAGCTTCTCCATATGCACGGGCAGGCTATGTTCGCGGAGACCGTTAAGACGAAGGACGACGAGGGCGAAAATAACCACCTTTCCAACGCCTTCAGCACGGGCGTCTTCGCGGCCATCCCGAGCCACAGTGACGCCACCAAGCGCAAGGAGAAGGCGATTGAGAAAAGGGGCGGAGGTCTTCGAAGCTGCCTCGCGCAGACGAGGACGGGGGCGCCTCCAGCGAGCAGGGGCCCCATCGACGAGGAATTAGCCGCAGCGCCCGCCGCGCGCGGGGGGGGCGGGGGATCCAGCAGACCCATCGCTCGGGCCTGTTCCTCCCTCTCACGATCGATAAGGCCCCCCAGCTCGGCAGCGCGGGAAATGGCGCGAACCTGGGCCCAGAGGCGCGGCGCCCGAGCGGAAGTGATTAGGGCGCGACGTTTGGCGATGGCAGCCCAGGCGACAAGAGGAAGGCGGTGGATCCTTCGCCAGGGTCGGACAACAGCATGAGGACATCGTTTTCCGTGGCGTTTGATGATCGCGTTGCGAACCCCAGTTCCCTCGGCACCGCGGAGTACTGGATCCGCGATTTGGCTCATTCACGCGGGTTCAATGGCTACGAAAGTGGCAGGGCTGAGCATCAGGCGAAGCAGTTGTGGACGAAGCTGAACGGGACCGAGAAGAAAACTCCCCAGACGCAGATCGGCCTATTCGCCAAGTCGAAGCTGTTCGCCGGGGAGTCCTCTAAGAGCGTCGGCGACCAAGGAGCTGATCGACGCGTGGAACGACCTCCAGAAGGCTGGTGCCGTGCTGACACCGAAAGCCTCCAGGGGCCTCGCGAAGCGCAACGTGATGGGCCCGTGGCGCCAAGTCTACCAGCAGGAGAGCAGCGGTGCTGCCGCGCGCAAGCGAGACCTCCTGAGGCAGTTTTTGTCCGCGCGCGTGGTCCAGGGATTCGACGAGAATGGGGCCAAAAAGGTGGATGATCCAACAACGGTGACGCTGGTGCAAGGCTGCATGCACGACATCGAGGTCGCCTCTACGTTCGTCGAGTGGGTCTTTTCCGACGCGTTTTCAAATTGGCTGGCCGCAGGTGCCACGTCCGCTCAGGACGCCGCCTTGCGCTGCGAACTTGCTGACGTCGCGTTCAGCCCCTTGCCAGAGGGCGCGGTCCTTGGGGAGTCGGCTGCCAGATGCTTCTTGGGGGCAACCACTGTCTGTCGCTTGCTGGTCGCACTGAGCTTGAATTCCATCGGTAAAGATACGGACCTGACGATCTTCGTTGGCGCCCACGCCTTCGACAAGGAGGCGAGGAGGACGACTGGCACCGCCTCGGCGATGCTGGTCATTGGCCAGTCCTTACTCACGTCAGCGGGCGGGTATTGGGAGGCAAAGCTGAAGTGGGCTATTGACACCTCGGACGCGATCAAGGTCCACGGGCCGAAGCTGAAGCAGATGCTGCTTGACCCGGATGGCACCAACGGCGTTGTAGGCACGAAAGAGGAACACGCCACCACCATGCTCAAAGTCGCGAAGGACACACCTTACTTCGAGGTCGACCTCTTACGATGGCGCATGCGATGCCGCTAAGAACGAGCTGTGGGCCAAGGCATGCAGGAGGGCAGGATCAATTCAGGCTGCCAATTCGCCCGCGCTCACCACCGATGGCGGCAGCCTTAGCATGTCAGCGCTCCTGCAGCGGAGGCTTCTGTTCAGGGAGCTGAGCAAGCTCTTCCCGGCCAGCGAGCACGTCGAGCTCGCTGGCCGCGCCATCGCCGCGAAGATGGCAGAGGTGAGCGGACGTGGCAGATTCGTTCAGCTCACGTCGCCCATCGACGATTGGGGTCCTTGCGACGTAAGCTCAACGGATTCCGTGATGACGCCGATCAAGGATATCCAGTCGAAGGATTCCCCCGACGACGTCAAGGTCAAATGCCTCGCGCCTTTCAGAAGGATGGTCGGCTGTATATTCACGAATGGGCCGACTTCGCTGTGCGCGGATACCGAGAGCCGCGTCTTCCAGTGTTTGGATATGGTCGCAGAGAAAGTTCCGAGTCAGGATTGGCATTCCACAGCGCAACCCAGAGCGATGATCCACCCTTGCTGGTCGGTGCTGCAGCTGAAGGACTCCATCGTCGCGGAGCTTGACGAGGACGCCGACTTGGCTAGTGACGTCGCCGAGCAGAGGGGCCATGACCTCTTCCGCCTGATCGGTAAAGCGAAGGTGCACTGCAAGCCGCTGGCGCTGGACGCCGTCGTGGAGAACGCTTCGCCCAACTTGGAGACGCTGCCGCAGGAGCGCGGCGACGTTCTGCGGCCGCATCGCGGAGGCCATCCCAAAAAAAATGATGTTGTCGAGCAGGGCTTTGCCCTGTGCAAGGCCATCGGCGAGACCAGCGGGTGCGAGGATTGGATGAGCAATAAGTCAAAGGCGGGTACGCTACCAGAGCTGCTTGTGTTCTACGAGAAGGGCACGAAGGACGTGCCGATCCACGAGTGGCAGGACAAGGTTACATCGCTCGAGGACGCGTTCGATATCTTGCAAGACAAATCAGCTGATATCGGGATCGACTACAACGGCTCCGACGACGAGGTTGCTGAGGCGCCGACGGCGGCCAATCATATCCAGAGCCTCACCATTGCCTGCGAGCGGTGCGCGTCCTTCGCCAACCCGACACTCGTGGCCAACAAGATTTCGCTGAGGACAGCGATGGTGGCAACGCAGAACAAACTTCGCAAGGGGGAGATCATGCCGACGACATCGACCCGCTGCATGTTACGCCGTATCGCGACGCATTGCGCATGAAGTAGGCCGTGAGCCGCTCACGCAGCGGTTCGGAACGCGATGGCGTTGCTCTCGGATGCGACGCCTCCAGCCAGAGCTCGGGCGGGAGGGGCGAGTCGGATGACGAGCAGGGGGGCGAGAATGAGGAGCGCAATGAGGGATGCAACGGCAGGCGGGGGGGGAGGGCCCAATAACCGTGGGATCTCGCTCATGCGCAGCATGCTGTGTTTTGTTTGAAGACCAGAACGGGTCTGGTGGTTTGACCCGCCCAGGGGGCACCTGGGGACGCAATGAATTTAGCGCGTGTGTGACATGAACAACTGCCGCACCGTCGCCAGCGTTCGCGCCACCGTCCTTCGATCCTTACTCGCAGTCCTCCTCCATTCCCCTCTTCTGGCCTGTCATCGTGCCCGCCCTCCTTCTCGTATTCCGGATTTTTCTCCTGGCATCCCTCGTCCCTCATCCTTCTCATCTCACCGTCCCTGTCTAGCCGTAAATATGGCTGCTTCGCGTAACCCCGCCAGCCCATTCAGAAGCCCTGCCCATGAGAACTGACGGGGAATAACAAGAAGGAACACACATAGCGAACCTCAGTTGGCAAGGAGATGCGGGTTGTCAGGTTGTTGGAGCCCTCTCTGAGTTTTTTTGGGTTGTCTTGGGTCCCGACCGATGTTTTTTTGAGGGGGGTGGGGTATTGGGGCCCTTTTGGGGCCCTCTTGGGGGCTTCTTCGAAACCCTGGAGAGCCTCTTGGGGCTGCCGTGGAGCGCGTCGGTGAAATGAGGGGGGTCCTCCCGTGGTGTCCCCCCTCTGGGGCCATCAAGATAGCCTCTTGGGGCGCTCTTCGGTCCCTCTTGGGGCGCTTTTGGGCGCCCTTGGTGCCGTCTTGGGGGCTTCCTGGGCCCTTTTTGGGGCACTATTGGGCCATATTGGCACCTTCTTGGGGCATCAGAAACGCATCGGACGAGAAACGGAGGGAAAGCTCATACCATTATTTGGTTTAGGTGTTTGATAGGTTTCGGCATCTCGGAGAGGTCCCGAGGGGTCTCCAAGAGCACCTGCAGCCGTCTTGTGGCCCTCTTGAGGCAGATTGGAGGCATGATGTAGCTCGTTTTGAACGATCTTGCACTGTCTTGAGCCATCTAACCTTGGAGCATCAGAGGCCCTCTTAGAGCCATCTTGGACCATCTTGGGCGCTCCAACCCCTCGCGGGGACCCCCGTCCAGGTCCATGGGAAGGGGGTAGGGGGAGGGGTAAACCCTTCACCGAAAGGGGAAGAAGGGGTTGTGGAATAGGAGAGAGGAACAACGTCAGACTGCCTGTCGCCCAGTGGGCTGGCGGGTTTATACCTCTACGCAGCCACTCCCTGGTGGCCGCCATTCCCGCACTCGTGCTTCTCCTCTCGTTCAGGTCCCAACGGCACGCCATCAATGCAGACGCGGTCACTTAAATCAAATGGGCGCCTCGCTCGATATATCGCCGCCACTTGGCCTCGAACGGGCGAGTGACCCTCTCTCCCTGGCGGCTTCTTCTTAGGGGGGTGTCTGGGCGTGAATCCAGTGCGCGAGTCTGAGTGTGAGCGGTGTGGTGGTGAGGTGCCTGGATATGGTTAGGTCGGAGTGTGGGTGGGTCAGAGTGTAAGTGGGTTCTAGCGCGAGTGGGTCTGGGTGCGAGTGAGTCGGACCGTGAGCAAAACCAACGCGAACGAGCCTGAACGTGGGCAAGTCTGGAGCAATCAGCGGCTCAGGTCTTGGTTATGGTTTTCGCCACAACCGCCGTGATCCGCGGTGCTGCGGGCTGTCGCCCCGTTCCTCCGCCGCGCGCGGCCCCGTTGTTGGAGTTAGGGGGTAGGGCTCTCGCCCTCGCCGCCGCGTGCGGCCCCTCGGAGTAGCGAGGCATCTGCCGAGTTAGCCGGTATACGTAGGGCTACTGGCTAGGAGCAGGGCTTGCGCCCCCCCCCGCCGCGCGCGGCCCAGTTGGACACGGATCTAAAGGCAGCATTGGGCATGAATACATCAGAGTCGGGCCAGGAAAAAAGGGTGCGTTTGGGGTAGACGTAGGACGGAGTAGGAATAGGACTATGACAGGCCAGCCATGGGAAGGAATGGGTAGGAGTATGACGAAGACCCGGGGCCGCCGGGGGTATAAGGAAACGCGAACGAATAGATTCACGGTTTCGCCCGCCGCCCGCCTCCCCCATCTTATCTTAAGATCGCATCGATGATGCAACAATATTAGAATACGCGCGCAATGTTTCGTCGTCATGAAGGTCAAATATGTTGTTCATATTGCCGCACACATTTGCTACTCCATGAAATAACCAGAGGTTATCATACGTCACAAGATTGTACGTATGCTATGCTATGCTTATGATAGAGACAGTGGGGTCTGATGTTGTGTTATGTGGTGTTGGCGCGGTCACGTTATCATGCTGTGCTGTTCTATGCTAGGCCGTGCTATGCTGTGCACCGCTGTCATGAATTGATGCGGCCCTGGGCATCGATCAGACAGTTTATTTTTACAAAAGGATTTTTCGAACATTCCCAGAGTCTTTCGGGAGTATTTTAACATAAATGTGCAAATTGCATTCTGGGAGTATTTTTGGAGTATTATCAACATGCCTTGGTTTTGCAGACGTAGCGTGCTTTCGGGCATATAAACCTGGCCCCCCCACTTGGTAAGTATTTTCCCCTCTGGGCCGATCACCAACGTCCATCGCGCGACTCTAAAGAGTCTTAGCGCGCTTCCCGTCATCCGCCAGGTCTCAATCACGGCGCGACCCCGCCACCACTCCCCCCCTGGACCCCCCCACTTGATCAATGTTTTCCCCTCCGGGCCGAGAAGCCACGTCCATCGCGCGACTCTAAAGAGTCTTAGCGCGCTTCCCGTCATCCGCCAGGCCTTAATCACGGAGCAACCCCGAGCCGTCTCCCCCCAGTTGAAAAAAATCCCTCTGGGCTTGCAGCAACGTCCATCGCGCGACTCTAAAGAGTCTCAGCGCGCTTCCCGTCATCCGCCAACGAAACATCTGTTGCAGTCCCGCATCCCGTATAGTAAGATATTGTTAAGATATGATGCAAATTCAGCCAGAACGCCCAGCTCTCTTGTCGTACCTCGAAGACGCTTCCTGTCATTCCTGGTTTGGGGTCCCTGGGGGGGGGGATCATGGGGGGGACAATCTCACGCGCATAGGGGCCCCAAAGGGGCCGGCGGATTTTGCACACCTGTGTTCCAGAGCCTGGAGCCATCTCTTGTCGTTGTCGTTCGTTCGCTCCTCATGATGATCATGATTGCCCTCCGTAGCCAGTGCCAGGCGTAGCCATTTAATTGTCTTAATCTTTGCTTGGGCTTGCTCGAGGCAGGCTTTATTTTACATCTCCCGCTTTACCTCTTCGCGCCGTTCCCCTCACGCAACCATGGTCTTCATGGCGAGGGCTCTTTCGCTCGCTGGCCTGTTGACTACCGTGGGCGCGCAGGGCATATCGGACTACAAGAAGGTCACGCCAGACGCAGGAACTGGAGATAATCAGGAGTGCAAGGACCTCGAGACAGTCGGCGAGTGGCAAAATGTACAGTCGGTGGCCCAGTGCAAGAATTATGCCACGCTGGTGGGGGGCACGTTTTCCAATCAGATAATCGGTCAGGCACCGTTCCGTTGCTCCGTGGGCGACTGGGCTGGCGCTAACGAATACTAATGCGCTGGCCTTACGGCCTGTGCCGCCGACCCCGGAGGCATCGGCTCTCGAGGGAAACGGGGGGACGACGACGACAACGACGACTCGAGGACAGAATTTAACACGCCACTCTCGTGTTAAATTCTGTCCTTCTGGTCCTTGTGCCGACGACGACGACGACGATGACGACGAGGGCGACGACGAAGCGTGCGACGTCGACGACGACGACGACGACGACGACCACGGACGACGAAACGAAATTAACACGCCACTCTGGTGTTAAATTCTGTCCTTCGGGCCCTTGTGCCGACGACAACGACAAGGACGGCGCGTCGTCGTCGCGACGACGGGTGCGACAACGACGACGACGACGAGGACGACGGACGACGATGACGACGACGACAGGAGGACAGAATTTAACACGCCACTCTCGTGTTATATTCTGTCCTCGGGGTCCTTGTGCCGAAAACGCGGACGACGACGACAACACGAGGACAGAATTTAGCACGCCACTCTCGTGTTAAATTCTATCCTGGGGGTCCTCGTGCCGACGCCGACGACGACGACGACGCGGACACGAGGACAGAATTTAACACGCCACTCTCGTTTTAAATTCTGTCCTGGAGGCCCCGGTGCCGACGGCAACGACAAGGACGACGACGACGACGACGGGTGCGACGTCGACGACGTCGACGCCGACGCCGACGACGACACGATGACAGAATTTAACACGCCACTCTGGTGTGAAATTCTGTCCTTGGGGTCCTTGTGCCGACGACGACGACGAAGACGATGACGGCAAGGGCGACGACGAAGAGTGCGACGTCGACGTCGACGACGACGACGGACGACGACACGAGGACAGGATTTAACACGCCACTCTCGTGTTAAATGTTGTCCTTGGGGTCCTTGCGCCGACGCCAAGGCCAAGGACGACGACGACGGGTGCGACGACGACGACGACGTCGACGACGGACGACGACAACGACGACACGAGGACAGAATGTAACACGCCACTCTCGTGTGAAATCCTGTCCTTGGGGTCCTTGTGCCGACGACAACAACGACGACGACGACGGGTGCGACGTCGAAGACGGACAACGACGCCGACACGAGGACAGGATTCAACACGCCACTCTCGTGTTAAATGTTGTCCTTGGGATGCTCGTGCCGACGACGACGCCTAGGACGACGACGACGAGTGCGACAACGACGACGACGACGACGACGGCAACGACGGACGACGACGACAACGAGGACGACGACGACGACACGGGGACAGAATTTAACACGCCACTCTCGTGTTAAATTCTGTCCTTGGGATCCTCGTGCCGACGAATACAACGACGACGACGACGACGAGTCCGACCACGACGACGACGACGACGGACGACGACGACGACAGGTGGACAAAATTGCACACTCCACTCTCGTGTTAAATTCTGTCCTTGGGGTCCTGGTGCCGACGACGACGACGACCAGCATTAGCACCGGCGCAGCACGAACAGCGCGAGAACCAACAACACCACAGCAACACCAGCAGCGGCAACACCTCCACCACCAACAGTACTAGCAGCAGCAACAGCACCGATAACAAAACGACGGCACCAGCGGCAGCACCAGCAGCAGCACGAGCAGCAGCACCAACAGCGCGAGAACCAACAACACCACCAGCAACACCAGCAGCGGCAGCACCACCACCACGAGCAGTACCAATAACAGGACCCTCCTCGCTAACCCCCCTCGCTACCCCCCCTCGCTACCCCTCCGGGACCCCCCCCCCCGCGCGGGGAAGGGAAGAAAGGGAAGGGGGTTCCTTCTCACCGAGGATCCCCAGGAGGGCGGCGTATCTGACCCAGGACCCCCCTCGCTACCCCCCCTCGCTACCCCCCCTCGGGACCCCCCCCCCCGCGCGGGGAAGGGAAGAAAGGGAAGGGGCTTCCCTTTGATTCAGAGACGACGAGGAAAAGGAAAGGGCAAAAAACGACGACGCTGCAGGAAAACGGGACAAAGGAACGACGAGGAAGAAGCAACAAACAACAAAGCCTCTTCCACACGCCGACAGGGTCGGCGGATTTCGTGCCAGAAGGGACGCCCAACCGTGACCAGACAAGCAAGGGGTACCACAACGTCTGCATCTCGGCCTCATACCCCCCACCCTCTTGCCAGGGCATGACCTGCCTTGATAAGTTCGTGCATTATTGCGAGGAGAGCAAGGCGGACTCCGGCTCCAACAACAACGCGGCGGCGCCCGCGAAATCTCTGAAGGACATTCTCGTTGCCGAGTGCCCCGACTGCGATGGCGTCGCCAACGTGGACATTTGCCCAACGAAGCTTCGCTTGTACGATGCCGCTCTGGAGGCGGAGCCGACCTCGAGGCTCGACAAGACGTCAGTTGCGGTGTCAGTGCCGCTCGGATTGGTGTCGGCTCTCGTCGCTATGGGTGCGCTCGTCCGCGTCTCCCGCAGCCGCGCGTCCAACCAGCCAGTGCCCGTGGAGGACGAGCAAGACTTGCTGCGCAAATGAACGAGTACGCCTGTGGCAGCAGCGTGGGGCCAGAGGACACAATGCTTGCCGAGTCCCGCATGCGTTTCTGAGATGCTTCCCCGCCTGACGTGCGCAATCGCTTTGCGCCAGCTCAGCGATCAAAGTCGCGTGCCGCTCTCTCTTTCTCTCTCTCTCTCTCTCGCTCTTTCAAGCGAACAACCCTACATCCTGCTTACCTCCCTCCTCCCGACGTCCCCGCAGCCCTGCGTGTGCTCTGGCGCCGCTCGGAACGCAGTAAGGAGACCAACCTTCTTCTGGCTCACTGCAGGCTCTGGGCCCCGCCTCACTTTGACTTGAGTTTGAAGTTTCGCTACACGCTAGTCGCGAGGAAGCTTCGCTCCATTTTTCCCGTCTGCTACACAAGTGATGGCCTTGACGGCCCCTGGAGAACATCAGGATGGCCCCGATACCCCTCCCCTCTCACCCCGCCTCGCCTGGCCCTCGCCCCCGCGCAAGATCCAAGCCACTTCTTGTCGTCGTTCGCTCGCGGCCTGCCCCCCCCTCCCCTGGCCCACCCCTGGCCTCTGTCCCAGCCCCCTCCGCTCCCACCGGCTCCAGAGAGTCCTTCGTTTTCGTCGCTCGTTCGTTCGTGGTCTTCCCCCCCCCTCCTCGGCCCCCTCGCTTCCCTCGGCCCCGGAGCCCGGGCCCACTTTTGGCCCTCCTTGTTCCGCCTGGCTCCGGAGCTTTTCTCTTCCAAGCCGCTTGAAGCGAAAAGCTCGTGTGCCCCAGCGCCTTGCTTTGCTATGGGGATGGTACTTTATCTCCTCTTTTATCTCCTCTTTCCTCGCCTCCCTCGTTCTCCTCTTCGTCCGCATGATCAGCCAAGAGAGCCCCAAGAAGACCCCCAAGACCACCCGAACGAGCACGCCTGTGGCAGCAGCTCCAGACCAGAGGAAACACGGCTTGCCGAGTCCCGCATGCTTTTCTGAGATGCCTCCCCGCCTGACGTGCGCAATCGCTTTGCGCCAGCTCAGCGATCAAAGTTGCGCGCCTCTCTTTCTCTCTCTCTCTCTCTCTCTCCCTCTCTCTCGCGCGGTCTCTCATACGAACAACCGTGCATCCTGCTGACCCCCCTTCCCCCCGACGTCCCCGTAGCCCTGCATCTGTAAAGGGTATCTGATCTGCACTGATCCGCTCGGCGCGCAGGAAGGAGACCAACCTCCTGCAGTCTCACGGGAGCTTCGCTAGACGCGAGTCGTCAGAAAGCTTCGCTCCATTTTTATGTCTGTCCAATCGAACAAAGTCAAGAAAGGCGCATCTGCAGCGACAAAAAAAGACCCCAAGACCACCCAAGAGAGCCCCACGAGAACTCCAGAGGCGATTTTGAGGGCTCCTCATGGGGGGGGGCGACATCGGAGACTCCCCTCCTTTGATGATCGATGCTTTCCAAGATGGCCCCAGGAGGCCCTCCAGAGCCCCCGAAAGGCCCCCCGAAATGGCCCCGAGATGCCACCCAAGAGCCCACCGAGAGGCCTCCCAAAGCGCCACGAGGACACCAAGACCTTCCAAGCAAGCTCCAAGAATGCGCTCAGAGGACCCCGAGGGAGCACCAGCAACAGCAGCAGCGCCAGCAGCACCACCACTATCAGCAACGGCACCAGCAGCATGGGGGCCCTGTGAGAGCCTCTTGGGCCGTCCTTGAGCGGTCTTTGGGGCCTCTTGGACGGTCGTCAGCGCCGAGCTGGCCGAAAATCGGTCATGCTAAAGGCGTACGGCTTCCTAACGGATGTCGACGATTTTGACGGCTTGGTGGTTCGCGGGCACCATGGAGGCAGTGTCGACGCCTCTTGGCGGCCGTTTCAAGGCTTCCGTGGAGACTTGTGGGAGTTTCTTGGTGCCTCTTGGGGACCTCTTGGGTGCCTTTTCGGGTTTCTTGGAGATTTCGCGGGCCCTCTTGGGAGCGTCTTGGAGCGGAAGGCTCGGAATTTCGGTTCGCCCTCCCCCCCCTGTTGGGCCAGTCTTGGTGCCGACTTCGAGCCCTCTTGGGCCTTTTTGGGCGCTTCTTGGGTCGTCTTGGCGCTGCCTTGGGCCCTTTTTGGGAGCCTCTTGGGCCCTCTTGGTGCCCCCTCGAGGCGGTCTTAGCGGCCTCGTGGGCCGTTTGCAACGCCGTCGAAACCGACGAGGCGTACATGCCAAAAATATACGTTCCCCCATTAGGAATGGGACGATTTTGGCCCGTTGGGCCTCTCTTCGGAAGCCTGTCAGAGGCCTCTTGGAGCGTCTTGGCGGCCTCTTGGGTCGTGTTGGGCCCACCCTGGGCGTCTTGCAGCGATCATTCGTTTCTTCTTTGTTTTTCATTTTCCTGGGCCGTTTGGGGAGTGTCTTGGGAGGCTCCAAGCCGAGCTTGGGCAGCCCAGACGGGGCCTCTTCGGGCCTCTTGGGGACTTCGTGGGCCCTCTTGGGGGCGTCTGGAGCGGAAGGCTCGAAATTTCGGTTCGCCCCCCCCCTGTTGGGCTATTCCTGGTGCCGAGTTCGAGCCCTCTTGGGCCTTTTTGGGCGCCTTTTGGGTCGTCTTGGCGCTGGCTTGGGCCCTTTGGGGGGCATCTTGGGCCCTCTTAGTGCCTTTTGGGGGCCTCTTGGGCCTTCTTGGTGCCCCCTTGAGGCGGTCTTAGCGGCCTCGTGGGCCGTTTGCAACGCCGTCGAAGCCGACGAGGCGTACATGCCAAAAATATACGTTCCCCCATAGGAATGGGACGATTTTGGCCCGGTGGGCCTCTTTTCGCAAGCCTGTTAGAGGCCTCTTGGAGCGTCATGGCGGCCTCTTACTTTAAGGGTAGCTCTTTGGGAGATGTTATAGAGGATCGGGAGTATAGCCTGCGCGCCGCTGCCTTTGGCTCAAGGCACACGCGCCCTATTTGCCCGGACACTTACCTTAGTGTTCGCTATGTGCTGGAAAGCACATCGATATTATCCTATCCGATCCATCCATTCCCCATATCGTATCCCGTCGACATGGAATTGGATGCTATATGACCTGCCAGAGTCATTTCAGACTTGGTAGCGGAGCTGGCCGCACTCTCGTGCGGTCAGCTCTTGCTCTTCTTATCCTCACGCTATCCGGCACGATCTTTGTGACCAGCTTCCACCCTGCGCCACCACTCCAACTACATTTACGAGGATCAGTTCAAGAGCAAGAAGCAACACGAGAGGTACGACGTCTAGGCAACACCAATGGTACCATATACGCTTCATCACTACGCTACTACCAACATCTCGGCAACGAGCCAAAAGCACAGTACTTGAAGCATAGGCGGGGAGACCCGCAAGATAAAGCGCCTCGTAGACTTGACAAGGCGCTACAAGCCCTACCCCAGCGCGGCAACGCGCCTGATAACCACCCATATCTTCACAGCCTTGGGCTGGTTATCTTCGCCATCATATGGCTTGCGCTGGGGGCAGCAATCGGACGCATGCGCCGAGGAGACAATAGCACAGATGGGCAACCCACATGGCCCATACTGTGACCCTCAAGGCAACGTACCTTTCCGCGAATACGTTCATGAGGTCAACGCGTGGCTTAACGTCACAAGCGGACGCATGACGCCACAATCCCAAGCAGCCGCCATGCAACGCGGCCTGGGTGGCCTAGCGAGGACACTCGCCATGAGGGTACCACCTGACATTATAAACTATGGTGCGGACATCGATGGCGCCCACACCGACCCAGTAATCTATATTCTGTTTCTCCTAAGCATGAAGTTCGAACGCTTGGAAGATGAGCGCCAGCTCACTTCAGGCACTCAGCTCATCGACTTCCACGTGCCTCACGGAGAACGAATCGATGTAACCCTTACTCGGTTCGAGATGGCCCGTCTTGAGGCACTGTCGGTGGGTTTTGACCTTCCCATCTTCCAACTGTTCACGACTATCCTGTTCCGCGCCCTGGGCGTTGGCAACCAGCGATCCATGCAACTCTTACAGCCACTAAACCACCAAATGCCCCGAACACAACAGCAGTATGACGAACTGTGTGAGAGGGTGCGGTCTATAGGCCATTCGACAGAACGGTCTCCTGGCAACATAGGATCAGCTTTTGGAAGGGGCAGGGGAACTGGCAGTTGGAAACTTCTATACTACCTTAACCGCTGAAGCTCAGCCTGGCAACGGGCCCTCGAACATATGGGCCGACGATCCTGGAGAATCTACTGCCCTACTAGCAGGGGGTCGGTCACAACCGAGCTGGGCAACCAGCCCTCCTCCTAGAGAGCCTCAACCCCACCGTTCCATATGGGGTGAAGCGAATCCCCTAAACGACAGGATATCCACCTACTTAGGCAAGGACGACTTCGACTCCGGCACCGACACCGACACTATATCATCAGATGGTATCGAACCCCTAGATTGGTCAGATATCAAACAAATGGACAGTGACAATCAGCGTGCCGAACACCTGTTCTGGTTATTACGACAAGCAAAGCGTAGGTGGAGGAGGTTCACACGAAAACCTGTGCGTCGTGTTAGGAGGAGGATACGGAGGAGCTTCAAAGGAAAAGGTAAAGGCAAACGGGGTCGCCAAAGGTTGAACGGACGAGGCATCTCGGTTTTCCTCCAGAGGCTTTCATATGATCAGTATGGTAATATATTTTTCTGTGGAAAAGGCCGTGGACAAGGCCGCAGGGAGACCTCGGGCAAAGGTAAAGCAGGCGGGGCAACCCGCGTGGTAGAGACGGCCAGATCTTGAAGTGCCATGAGTGTGATAGTACCGATCACCTTGTAGAGGATTGTCCAGCGAATGGAAATGGAAAGGGTAGATCGACCGAAGTCCATTTAGGCTCAAGTGAACCGTCTATTGAATATCTGAGCCTCCGAGACTTCGAGGCTGTGGAACAGATTTTTTCACTTGGGCTAGCAGTATGGACAGTTTGGATGAGCTCGAGGCGTACGGCCATGGACTTTACGCGTACTACCTCGAGTACCTCCGCAGGCTTGTTCTCGGAAATATCGAGCTTACGCCTGTGGGGAACGGAGCGCTGGGAAACCAGCCCCTCTCTTTCTTCGATTTGATGTTCGGTAACCCAGGCAACATCATGGCCTGCGAGAGCAGCGACGAGGAAGTCACTGTTGAGGCCTCGCCTTCGGAGGTTGACCACAACCTTCGACGTCGACCCGACCTCATGCCTGGAAACAGGCCCACTCCAGTATATCCTCCAAATTATGGTGATCTGATGGAATTGGAGGCTCAAGCATTCACCGTGGGCGTGCCAGGAAACCCTCATGTACCACCTGGCATGCTCGCGCCAGGCGAGTACGGACCGCACGCGATACTGCAGACTCTCATGCCGATGCACGCTGTACTGGTCGTAGCATATCCCGAGAGTCAAGTGAGTCTCGAGAGTGGCCACATGATGTTACAAGACACCGATGCCTGTGACGACTCGGGTTTTTTGTTAGCGGCCCTTACTCTCATCGACAGCGTGCACCCTGAGGATGTGCAGCGACAGCGACATGTGGTATTCTAGAGGGAGATGGCGCCAAGCCCTTGAAAGGGCCATCTCCATGCGTGGACAGGCGCCCCCTCCGCCGGGATGGGGTCTCCAGGCGGCGGGACTACAGCCCAACCGCACGGCCATGCGACATGTTATCGGGCAGCCCTCATATGACTATGATCAGCTCGAGGCGCGCGCTATGCTCGGTAACGAGCCTGAGCCGATTACCGCGCCGCCGACTCCGGGACAGCCAAGCGATGCTCAGACGCCTGTCGGGAGCCTCGAGACGGGGGTCAGTGCAAACGGGGGTCAGCCAGGGCGCCGGATCCTGCAGGATCCTGCGAAGGCCCCCTCTGGCTGACCCGGGTTAGGGGGCCGCTCGTGGCCGCGAGGCGGCCGCGCGTATTGGCTGACCCGGGTTTGCGAGGACCTGCTTTGCAGTTTTTTTTTCCTGCATTGCAGTTTTTGGTTTCCTGCTGACCCGGGTCTGGATTGACCCGGGTCAGAGGATCCCCGAGCCTGTACAGCAGGGAAACCTGCCCGTCCCGGCTGGGCCAATGACCATTGTCATTGGCAGCCCTATGTCAGAAGTTGAAGAAGATGATGGATGTGGAATGTGCGAGGACGAGACCACCATCCTCATGATGGAAGTCAATGATAAAAACGAGAAGGTGGACTATGACCTAGACAGTCCTGACGCACCACCACCCGCACAAGAGCAAATTGTGCCAGACTCCAGTCAGCAGGGAGACCTGCCTGCCCAATATGCGCCGCCTGCGGCCCCGCAGGAACCCCCGCCGGCTCCTGCTCAGGCTACGTCGGCGGCATCATCTGATGAGCATGCCAGGAGGTCTCGTTCGCATCCACGCCTTAGGGGCGACCCCCACCCTCAAGCACGGCTCCCACGCGAATGGAGGCAAGCAGCCCCATCAGAACATGCCTCTGGACGAGGGGGTCAGCTGCTCGCCTACAACGACCCTAGGCGTCAAACGGGCGAGCGCTCTGCATTTGGAAATGGCAACCCAGCCTACAGGGACGCCCAAGGCAGGTCCATACGGGGTGGCTATCAGCTCGCGACGAACATTCGAGGTCCTGAGATAGAGGCAGAGCGGAAACAGCTGCGGACCATCATTGAGGAGCGCAAGCGCTACAGGCCAGACGCGGTCTGCGGCCCGTGCTCACAGTCATTCCAGGAACACAGACCTGGGTGTCCTGTAGGTCTCAATGAGGTCTTAAGCCCGAACAGAGGCCGCGCTCCTGCAAAGGAGGGTCATCCACCGTTGGTTCCTATGACCCAAGCAGAGATCGACGAGGTCAATCGTCGTCTCGGAACCACGGCTCACAGGAGCTCTACGGCCGAGGAGATCCAACCTCCGCGGGGACTTGTGCCTATGACCCAGGACGAGAAAGATGCGCTCAATCGCCTTCCTGGAATGCGGGGAAGCCCGCCTGGCGTCTCCAGTCAGGCCCAACAGCAAGCGATGATGGATGGCGATGAACAGGAGGTTCAGCGAGCCGCAGCAGAAACGGAGCTCAAGCGAGTGGCAGAAGAACGCGCCCGCGAGGCAATTCGCCGATGCTGCTGGAGTCACAAGGGGGGGCAAGGAAGCCCCCACTCCAACCGAAGGCCAAAAGCGAAACGCGTGCACCTAGGACGCATTCGGGGGAAGGACAGAAAGCGTCGACCCGCTCAGAGGAACTCGGGTTCGATGTGCAGATGGGGAGGCCCTTTCTGAAGCGCCGAAGTCACCGACTCGTGCAGCTCCTGCGCAGAGACCCGACCCTAGGCAACAACCTCATGACTCCGTGGAGATCCGCAGACGACAGCCTAGCCGTAGCGGCTCTATCGCCGGCAAGGCCAAGGCATTCGAGCGTGCAGGGTTTACCCCTGCGCCGGCCTCGCCTGTGGCGACGCGCTCCATGAAGTCGCGAGGCAGGTGCCTTGTCTAGGGGCACCTGGGTGCCTAAGATCAGGGGCAGGGCAGCGCCAGCCGAGAAACACCGCGGGGAAACCCGCCTGGCGCTGCAGCCGCCGCATCCTCATCCTCAGGAGCCGCAGCCTCGTCGGCGACAGAGGCTCCTTTGCGGGGGAGCCCGCCAGAGGATAAGCTGCACCACCCAGGGGATACTTCCTTTACTAGCGGGAGTCAGGCGTTAATCGATGATCGACGTGCCCTGCGGGATCTTCCGCCGATGCGCTCGGTGGATGAGACGCCCATGGAGAGCTGCAGGCAGAAAACTATTGTCCCGAGTCGTAATCATACACTCAAGCAGCTTAGTAAATGCCTCAGCAGGATCTGCAGACACGCGCCTGACAGACCACACAATCCATTGTGGAGCCTTGAGACGTCCGACGATCATGATGGATGGATCAATCTCTACGAGCTCGCACACGAGTTTCCGCGGCACAACGGACGTGCGAGACAGGACGGGTACAACCCGAGGACGGACGAGGCCAAGATTATCGCCGAGACCTTCTACAAAAGAACGGTTGACCAGATGGTTGCCATCATGATGTCGATCGTCCACGTCCGCGAGGCGGACGGCGAGGAGAAGCAGCGTCTGCAGTTCAAGGTCCTGCTGCGAGATTCTGGCACGCCCGATATATTCATCCGCGCCTCGCAAGGGCACTCGTGGACGCTCAAGGCTCCTTGGTCGTTGTACAAGTACTTTGTACTGCACGACAATCCTGCCGGGAGACTGGCCCCATACCCCGAGATTGCCATGCACGGCGCACGGTGGGCAGCCTTCGAAGGCATCTTGTGGCATGGCCTTTCTTGCCGCAAAGAACACAACACCAAGAAGAAAGGGGCTGGCCGATCACGCATCCACTTTGTTCCGACGCTTCGTCGTGGCGGCGTGCAGAGTGGATGGGGCCCCGATTCTGAGATCGTCATCTTTGTGGACTGGCACCAAGCCCTGCAGGACGGGATCGACTTTTGCTGGTCCGACAATGGGGTTCTCTTATCAGAAGGAAAAAACGGCATTATTAAGCCGTATTACATTACATACGTGGAGGAACTCTCCACATGAAAGCAGTGGCGGAACCCAGAATATATGGGTAGTCGCCGTGCCCGCGTCTCCGCTGCCATAATGACGGCACCGAACAGGTGGAAAACTGTGGGCAGTACTAGTATTATGCACAGATGGTCTCTTGACCGAGATGCTAATGAGCCTCATGCGGTTTATGGTCAAAGAGAGGTATGGGGGCCACTACAGCCCAACAGTGCTGGGAAACCATCCCGAAATCCACCAGATCCTCATGGTCAACGAGAGCGAGGCAGGAAGCGCGGCTCCAAGCCGTGCTCCAAGCCAAGGGCCTAGTGCCATATCTTGGCAGGTCCTCAGCACCTCGGATCTGGATCAGATCGCGGCTGCTCTAAATCCTAATCAGGTGGAACAGCTAGCGGACAGACTGTGCCAGCAAGATCCCTGGGCCGCAGGTCAGGGAGCTATGTCCGCCATGGTGACACGCAACCGTCAGGCCGTGCAGGGAAACCTGCCCGTTAATGGACTCAGAAACGACATGCCCGAACCGCAGGGAGACCCGCAAACGTTCGGCCGCGTCTTCGGAGAGCCTGCTCGATTCGAGCAGATGCCAGGGGGCCCCTCGCATAGCATGCACACACCGAGGGGCGTGACCCCATTGGCACCACCACCAGCACAGTCTCCGTTTGGGACGCCTGGTCGATCTGCCACGAATGGCACTCTCATGGAGCGGATTGCCGCGGCCAGAGCTGAGCATGGCGCAGCTCTTTTGAGCATGATGCCACCGGGTACGCCAACGAGTCTGCAGGGACACCTGCCTGGTACTCCAGTGCACCACCGACCTTTTGCTGGCCAAAACACTGCTGCTGGAGTGCCTGATGTTCACCGCGCAAGTGTGGCAGCTGCGGTGCAACAGGTGCAGAGTCACAACCTGCCCCACCCGAGCGGTCAGAGGTGGAGGCCAGCCTGGTCCTGGGAGCCAGAGGGTCCGAATCCTTTTGACTCTGCTCGGCAACGAGCCTTTATCCCGGCCTTCAATGCTCATCCGAGCATGGCTCAGGGCCAGAGGCCAGCGCCAGCCCCAATGGATCCGCCACTGTACCCAGACGGGTCTAGAGTCCCGAACAGATTTGTTCGCGAGGCTGCGGATCAGTTTCATAGCCTCACGAATGTGAGCTGCAGTGATCAGTCCATGTGCCCGCACATGGCTTTCACGCCTGCACCGACGACGCCAGAGGTGGCCGTCCAGTCTACTGCCCACTCGATATCATCAGGCAGTAGGGGAGTACCAGACTACATCAGGCTGACGTACCACACTGAACAGGCGTGTTTTAGGCGCAGGCAGGCGGTGCAGAGCGTACGTGACCAAGCACGCGAAGCCGCACTTGAAGTCGCGAGGAACAGAGGTTCACCCATGCGAAGAAACTCGCCAGCCGTGTCGCCCGCAGCCTCCACTGCGGCAGCTCCCCCAGCAGTGGTTGCCGTAGCGCCGGAGGCACTGGCTCCCGCAGGAGATCCTCCAGCTGCTGTCCTGGGCTCCGAAACAGTCCTGGAGCGGCGGCGGCGGGTGTGCCCTAGGGCGGCAGACGTGGAAATCGATGCTGGGATGGAAGACACCTGCGCGGTATGCCTCGAGGAGTTTCAGCCGAGGGAAAACGACTACCGCTTGAGGTGCAACCATCTGTTTCACGAGGAGTGCTGGAACTCGAATGTGGTGGGCCATGTTGCGAATCAGCGAGAAGGAGATTCTCAGCAAAATGACAGCCAGCATGCTAGGCAGGCAGACAGCGGGGAAACCCGCCGGAGGAGGTGAGGACGCCGATGGAGACGGGATACTTCGACCGACTTATCCCGATGACGGCGCCACAGCAGGGACACCTGCCTAATACCCCACCTGTGCCGATCCTTCCGACTCTTTACGAGCCTGGAGTCAGGCAGGTGGCTCCTCCGATGTCACCCCAAGGTGGGGGTGGGACCGAGCTGCCACTAGACCCTGAACAGCTGCGAGAACTGCGTGTTCGCCACTTCCAGACCCAGATGGACAATGCACACGCCACGTTCATGCTGTACGCCGATAATCCTGATAGCGAGTCGTTTGACCTCTCAGACTCTTCAGTGGCGACGGCGGCAACAGCAGTCAGGGCCGTCGAACTCTCAGCCACGAACAATGAGTTCGACGAGTGGTTGCAGCACAGGGGTCACATTACGAATGAGGGATTACAGGACATCGCCCTTCATTCGTATTTGACGCTGACGCGGCGCACTACCCGCGAACAGTACACGAGCATACGTGATGAGTATGCCAACTGGCGGGGGGATCAGGGCGTTCAAGCCCAGAACGTGTCGTATTTCCAGTACATCGACCTGGCACGTATGGCTGCATGAAGGCCAGGTGCCAGCACGATGCGGGGAGACCCGCCAATAGGTACGACCGAGATGCGGGGAAGCCCGCCAGACAACGCAGCCAGCACGTCAGCGACAGTGCACATCAAGCAGCCGAGTTAGACGTTTCTTGAGGATGGTGGAAATTCAATCCTCATAGACATGGGCTCCAAGATTCACATCATGGGAGAAAACACGAGCCGCAAGTTCGTCCAGGCTGTTGAGGCACATAATCGCCCTTGTACGTTTGAACCTCGTTCTCGATTGAACATCAACGGGGTAGGCGGGGGGTCGGCCCCAGCTGATACCGTGGGCACCTTCAGCATGGCCTGCGAGTACCAGGGCTCGACCCAGCTCGACTCGTACAAGACTAATATTGTGTCAGGATGTGGCAAGGACCTGCCAGCTATCCTGGGCCTCGGTAGTGCGCAGGACAAGCGCACTATCATTGTGCTCGAACGAGGCCAGGAGAAGCTGATATTCCCTGGGAAGGGACAGGTCAAGATGGAACTCCCCGGGGGCTCCAATATCATGCCGACAACGAAGTTGCCATCAGGACATCTGTCAATCAGGTGTGATCGATTTGGAGCCGCGGGGCAACCCGCCTCGAGTACAAGTACAACGTCGTTCCAGACGGTGCTGACAGGCGAGCCGCCCCCTGCGCAAGAGCGCCAACAACTGCAGGGAAACCTGCCTCAAGGGTTGCCCGCGATACTCGCCAAGGCGACGATGAGAGGCGACAGCATCGACGATCTGGAGGCGTTCGATTGCTTCGTAGCCAGGACACTGGCCCAGCGCGGCGGACTTGTGCCCATGGATGCTGCACGGCCACGCCGGAAGCTAGTGGTGGGATGCACGAATCATGAGCTGCAGACGGTCAACGACGCAAGGTCGAAAGGCCCATTGAAGCAGCCGATGGAGAATCCATCCATGCTGGCCACGTTTGCGGAGCAACCCGCCTCTGAGGCTACCGCGCGCTGCAGCGCAGAGCTCCAACATCTGAGGGAAGCCCAGATGCTGGCAGATGTTGCAGGCGCATCTTCTCTATCTTGAAGATGGCGGGGCGACGCTGCCCCCTCGTCGCCTTGCCTGATAGACGAGAGGCCGGGGGGTAACGAGGACAGCGGGGCAACCTGCCACAGTAAAAGAGCTTTCGTTATCGAAGATACGAGAGAGGCTTGCGCTGACCTCCGCGCCCGCGGGTACACCTGTGATCGCATTTCGCACAATGAGCTTATGACAATTGTGGGCACAGATTATCTGGGTGCGGTGATCAGTGGGGACTATACTCTAATATGGGTTAGTACCCCGGGTGACTGGTACGTACGAACCCCTGGTAAAAGAGTAGCCCCACACTGGTCGCGCATTCAGAACCTTCTGACGAAAGCCAAGAAGCTCCGCATGAAACTTATAGTGTTTGGCCCCCCAGGATACGTTTGGAAGTTATCTCCAATACGTGATACTCTGGAAGATCTGAAGTTGACGGTAGTACGGATGCGGTTATGCCATTTCGGTATCAGGTTTAATACGCAAGACAATACACCGAGCGGCACCTATACGCAGGTAGCCACACCGATACCGATTAGCTCTAAGTTGTGGGCATGTGCGTGCAGATTGGCGATGCCACAACACGTCTTGGACTGGCACGGCCAAACGGTACGACATGCTGAATGGAGAGCCCAGACACGCATCACACTTATCCGTCACCTCGACGACAACATCCTGGGAAGCAACACGCACGGAAACGTGCCTATTTACTTGAATACCCACACACGTACGGATCACAACATACACCATTATGTGACGACCAATAAAGGAGGACCGAAATGGTCTGATGTCATCCGACGTGTAACGATTGACCTGGATACCAACGCGGTTATTCAGGATATCGCAGTAGCCGGTCAACCAACGGGAAATGATTGGCATGCACCACTACATGCAGGGGTTGCCATCATCAGTACACGGATGTACTGGCAGCCCGAGGAACCGGTCATGCTCGGAAGCGAGCCTACTCAATCACCACAGAAATTTAGACGCGTCATCATAGATGACTGTCCCTCTCCCCTCCCGACTCTGGCGATAGACGCAGGTACCTACTCGTCAACGACGATGGGCACACAGACCGGTGAACAGGACGAGCAAGTCTTACCTACGTAGTCGCGTATCAAACAGGAGGAAAGGCTCAAAGCCGAAAAGGGGGCAGGCATCAAGCCTCGCCGCATCAAAAAGCACGTTGAAGATGGAAACGATGATTGCGGTGACGACTTGTCAGGACTCGGACAGGATCTTATGGCGACCTGGAGCACTGACGTCCCTGTCGAGCGGATTAGCTCAGATGAGGAAGATGACCTGTTCCTTACCCTCCCCAAATCGATGCCCGACACGCACGCGGACATATGCAGCATGGTGGCTACTCTATGTTATGGTCACAACAACTGCGTGGATATGTTGGAGCTTTGTAGAGGTGAGGGTGGCATTTCAGAGCTTGCCTTCTCAAGCGGTCTCTCCTCAGGAGGCAACTTAGACAAGACCACGTGCGTCGACCTGGGAGATCCTTCGGTGCAGCGAGCTGTAGACCATTACTTCGCAGTATGCTAGGTGCGAGTAGCCATGCTACAGCCCAATTTCCGCACCACAGGACCTCCATCCTACTACAACTACAAAGCCAACTATGACACTTGGGAACAGGATCATAAATAATATTTGCCACACATAACTTATTGTGGTAAAATAGCTGTTAGCCAGGATAAGACACGGAGGTGGTTTATGCGCGAACAACCCACAGGAACATGGGTGGATGATATTCCCCCTATGGAAAGAGTTGCCAACCGATCACATGTCACGACCGTTCGCATCGACCAATGTGCGACGGGACTTAGAGATACGGCTGGTGACTATATCAAGAAACCGACAAATATCACCAGCAACGACGAGGCAATTCTTAAATATTTTGAGCGACTCAAGAGCAACGGTCAGCATGCGCATGCACAACCGTGCAACAGGGAGCTTTCACTGGCACAAAAATTCACTCGACGACTGCAGTCTGCCTTTGTGGAAGCTGTCTATCTGGCAAAAGCCATCGACAACACGCGCGGAGACGTGCCTACACGAACTGCGCATGCTTACCCTGCTGACTCCCTGATCAAGCTGAACCAGGAGGGGGCATGAGACGCATCGGTGATCGCATCATCCCAAAAGTGGCCACATGCCCAGCATGCATCGAGAATGTCCGAAAGGACAGTCCTAGCCACAACGGAGATCCTACACAGTGTAAGCATCATGACTTTAATCTCTGTATACTGGCCATGCCCTGCATGCCAGAGGGATCTTACGAGAAGCAAGGGTGTAAGAACCACCTCGACACGGAGCCCGGCAAATGCCGCTTTGCCGAGCCGTTCAAACTCCCTGATGATCATGATCCCGAGGGCAGCAATGTTCCAGCTTGGTGGAAACCCTTGCCCAAACCTGGGGAGGGCCAAGCTTCAGCATCGGGTGGCCGTCAGGGCTTGCGCCGGGCCACCACGACCACGAGCCTTTGGGAACACTGATCCTGCATCTGGCGCCAGCAGCTACGACATACTGCGAGACGCGCCCGAGCGTGGAAACACGCCCTCCGCGTCTTCGGGCGAGCCGCCACAAGTAGCGGCCCGCCGTGGTCGCCTACAAGGCGTACCTCCACCACCATATGCAGTTGATGAAGGAGACCGACTGCGGAGAGCTACAAGGAACCCTCTTGCCTCAACCGGCTCTGGGGCTCCACGACTGCCCGACTGGACGAGATTCGACGCCCAACACAGTTTGCAAATTTTCCGTAGTCACGAACTTCACGTAGTCAGAAAGGAACTCCGCAAATTGCATTTACGATGGTACTATGCGAAGGAACCCAAGATGAGGCTGATCTTAGATGAAGTGGGACTGGATAGCGTTCGATTAAATATGATCAAAGAAATATGTGACACATGTCGGGAATGTAGAGCATGGGAACGTCCAGGTAATTCTATACTACCTTGCGTAAGCCTTCCTGGACATTGGCTTGGCGAAGGCGAAGTGGATCTCATGTTTTACAAGAAACGGACCATATTTCATATTATGGACCGATGCATCCGCCTGGCAGCAGGCCAAGAGATTCTTGATGGAGAACGTGACACTATACTCGACGCCTACCACTATTGCTGGATTGCCTATCGTGGACCCTTCAAAGCCTTGCATTCAGATGGAGAAGGTGCCCTCAACAATGAAGCTGCCAAGGCCATGATGGCGAACAAAGGTACGACACTTCGCATCCGAGCGCCTGGCCAACACGCGACCTCGATCGAGTCACGCAACGGCATACTTAGGGACACTCTCCATATGATTGAGGAAGAGTTGAACAGACACAACATCCCCGTTGTATTCACTAGAGTATTGGCTGAAGGCATCTTCGTCACCAACGCTTTCACGTTCTACAACGGAGTATTGCCGTGCCAAGCACACACTGGGCGACAGCCCTCTTTTCTTCCTGACCTCGACACCCTTGACTTCCCTAAGGGGCCCGAGACGTCCGGCCACGAACGAGAACGCCGCGCGAGGGAAGTTAGCCTGGAAGCAATAACTCAAGCCACCGCGGTAGCTAAGACAAATCGTGCTCTCAGGGCTAAGACGGCCCTAGATGGTGCTCGCCTGTGCTCAGCTGGGGACTTGGTCGATTATCGCCGACCTACAGCCACTAAGGACGACCGTGGAGGCTGGAGCGGCCCGCGTCCTGTGACCCGTAACGTGCCTGAACGAGGACACGTCGTCGTCAAGGCAGGATCGCGTGAGGTAGTTGCAATGTGCCCTGATGCTCGCCACACGCTATGCATTGAATGCCTTCGTACCAGGGAACTTGGCATGGACAACGTGGCCATGCAAACCGTCCTTACATATGTGGCACGCCTTGGCGCAGGGAAACCCGCCAAAGTCTTTGGCTATATTCCAGACTACAAGGGAAGCCTCACTCTTTCCGACGACAGCAAGTTTCACCCGCGCGTGCACCTTGCACTGCAGTACGTCGTGCGAAATTATTTCCGAGCTGAACGTGTAGTAGCCGTGAGATTGGCCAAGAGCGTGTCCAATCTACCTGCAGTAGAGTACGCCACCGGGTCTACAGTGATCCACTACGACAGCGATGTCAACCCAGCCTTCCACTATCATGAGTGCGTGGGCACCGACCTGAACATCTCTAATCACTGGTGGCACTCACTCCAGACTCATCCAGTGCCTGACGTCGCAAGTTCCTTCCCTCGGGTTTCATGACGACCTTGCCAAGTATCAGCACTTGGGCACAACGTCTGGAGAACACGACCAGCCTGGAGACAGGCCTCCTCCAGACACCCCAGGTGTTTCATCACCAAGTGAAGGTCGCCTGTCTACAATCTACGAAGAAAGCGAGGAACACGACATCGAGGCTATGACGATGGAGGAGTGGTACGATGAATTACGTATGGGCCTTCATCGCACAACGGTTATCGACGACTATCTCTACTGCGTCCCAACAACCATGCTGCCCGACGAATGCGTCTTGGCCTCAGCATCCGTGGACGATGCAGATACCGTAGTGTCGGAGATGTTCGGAGACGAGCCTGAACTACAGGAGCCCTGTCTTACCGGGGCGTGCGTAAAAACAAAAAAAAAACGACCATCCATCGATATGATGGGGTAATGGCGTTCTGCATTAGAAGTAATGATCGTGCGTGTCGTACGAAACGTGTGAGGGGTGTGCCGCGAAACGGGCGCGGGGCCAGAATACGCTCAAACAGAGTCCTCCTGGAACGGCGGAGTGTCCATTATCTTCGCCCGCGCGTGAGGCCACTGTATCGTTTCCATTATCTTCGCCCTACGCTCAAACAGGGTCCTCCTGGAACGGCGGAGTGTCCATTATCTTCGCCCGCGCGTGAGGCCACTGTATCGTTTCCATTATCTTCGCCCGCGCGTGAGGCCACATTCTCGGTCCCATGAGATTCGCCCGCACGTGGGGCCACATTTTCGCATTCATCTGTTACAGCCCAAAAATCGTGTTCGCCCTCCCCCCCCTCCCCCCCATGGAGCAAAGCTGGGTGGAGGCGGAAGCGCCGACCTGCCCGGCCCACGAGTCAGCTTTGCACTTCGGGGGGGAGGGGGGGGAGGGAAAGAGGGAGGGAGGGAGGGAAGGTGGAGGAGGCAGGAGGAGGAGGAGGAGGAGGAGGAGGAGGACGACAACGACGAGGAGGAGGACGAGGAGGGAGGAACAGCTTTGCACTTCGGGGGGGAGGGGGGGAGGGAAAGGGGGAGGGAAGGGGGAGGGAAGGGGGGAGGGAGGCAGTGGGGGAGGAGGGGGGAGGAAGAGGAGGGTGAAGGGGAGGAGGAGGAATGAGGAATGAGGAATGAGGAATGAGGAATCAGGAGGAGGAGGACGAAGAGGAGGAGGGAGGAGGAGGAGAAGGAGGAGGAGGAGGAGAAAGGAGGAACAACTCTGCACTTCGGAGGGGAAGGGGGGGAAGGGAAGGAAGGAGGAAGGGAGGGAGGAGGGAGGAAAAGGAGGAATGAGGGCCCCGGGAGCGTTTTCCCTCGAGCTTCGTACGACCACACGAGCTATAGGCCTTACCCCGACAAGTTACGATCCTGAGTTTGAATTCGGTCAGGATCTGTCAACGGCAAAACATGTCGACGACGTCAATCTGACAGGCCTAGATAAAAAAAACGTATATGACTATGTACAACGTGTCGAACAGGTGTTTGGCACATGCAAGCTCAACAAACATTCTTACACGAACTGCGCCGTCCGCTACACGAAGAATGAACAAGGGGATGTGATCATGGACCAGGACGAGTACATTAAACAACTACGTCCTATCACGCACCCTGAACTTACGGGAGCGGCGGCAGACGTCAAAGCTACCAAACTCATCTCCGACATGTTTGTTAGCCTGCGAGGAGCTCTTGCCTATGCCCTTCTTACTCAAGTTTGGCTTATGGTGTATGTGGTCTCTCTCCAGAATATCCAAGAGCCCACTAACTTACAAGTCAGACGACTGAATGCTGTGACGCGAAAGCTGATCAGCAGCCCGAAACGCATCACCTTCCCTCGGATGAAACCGACGAATGAGGTAGACATACACAGTGATTCGGGGTATCGGAAGCTCACCGGGGAGGAGGACGATGAAACCAAGGGCTACGGCTAACGTATTACGGCGAGGACATTCGCCTCAAGTCAAATCCGTCATTCACCTTTGCGACGGACTATGCAAATCACACCGACTGCAGGTGAGGTCCAGCTATGCCGCTGAGGCACTTGCAGCTGCACGCAATCTTGATGAGTGTTATCCCACGCTCATCACTCTCCACGAGCTCAAGTCAGGAGCACTTACTCCACGACAACTACGAGACATGCGTGAAGTTGGAGGCCTAGCTACCAAAGTATCCCTTACTATAGACGCTGCGTCTGTATACAAATCGCTATCCAGCAAAGATTTCAATATACCGACGGAACGGACTTTGCTGGGACATATCAGCTGGATACGTGAGTTCATGGATATTGGTATAGTGCATAACGTACAGTGGTGTGACACTAGAGACATGACCGCAGATGGGCATACAAAGGGGAGTATCGATCGGGAGCTGCTTTTGGAAGTGATGTCAGGCACTCAGTCATTTAAGTATGACGTGAAGCAGTTTGTTCCCTTTTCGTGGCCCCGAAGACAGGAACAAGCCTAAGTCGAATCAGTTTTAGTCTGTCCTTGTTGCCCCCGCGGTCCAGTTTGCCAGCACGGGCGCCTAATACAGAGGCGCCCTCCCAGCTGCTCGGAAACGAGCCATACTTTTCACGCTTGGCAGCCATCCTGTTCATATTGGTTCAGGCTCCTTGCTTTAATACCCTTTTGCCTGGAGGGGAATAGCCTGTTTGGCTTACCTCTAGCCCGGCCGACAGCCCTTGTATATCCAAGGAGCTATCCTTCGTGTGCGTGGAAAAGTTTTGCGAGGAAACTCGCCGGCGAACAATCTCGCCCTTCAGTCTGGTAGTAGGCCAGACTGCGCATACTGTTTTTCTTGCAAACAGATGTGCGCGCGGCCTTTCTAGATAGAGCCTAGCGGCTGCGCGGCTTTGCTCTCCGTCTCCTCCCCTCCCGACTTTAAGGGTAGCTCTTTGGGAGGTGCTATAGAGGATCGGGGGTGTAGCCTGCGCGCCGCTGCCTTTGGCTCAAGGCACGCGCGCCCTATTTGCCCGGACACTTACCTTAGTGTTCGCTACGTGCTGGAAAGATCATTACATCGATCTTATCTTATCCTATCCATCCACTCCCCATATCGTATTCCTTCGACATGAACTTGGGTGCTATATGAACTGCCAGAGTCGTTTCACATTCTCTTGGGTCGTGTTGGGCCCACCCTGGGCGTCTTGCAGCGACCATTCGGTTTTTTTTAAGTTTCCTGGGCCGTTTGGAGAGTGTCTTGGGAGGCGCCAAGCCGAGCTTGGGCAGCCCAGACGGGGCCTCTTCGGGCTTCTTGGGCCGGGAGCCTCGAGACGGGGGTCAATGCAAACGGGGGTCAGCCAGGGCGCCTGATCCTGCAGGATCCTGCGAAGACCCCCTCTGGCTGACCCGGGTCAGGGAGCCGCTCGTGGCCGCGAGGCGGCCGCGCATATTGGCTGACCCGGGTTTGCGAAGACCTTCGCTGCAGTTTTCTTTTCCTGCATTGCAGTTTTTGGTTTCCTGCTGACCCGGGTCTGGATTGACCCGGGTCAGAAGATCCCCGATTGGGGACTTCGTGGGCCCTCTTGGGGGCGTCTTGGAGCGGAAGGCTCGACATTTCGGTTCGCCGCCCCTGTTGGGCCACTTTTGGTGCCGACTTCGAGCCCTCTTGGGCCTTTTTGGGCGCCTCTTGGGTCGTCTTGGCGCTTGCTTGGGCCCTTTCGGGGGCATCCTGGGCCCTCTTAGTGCCCCCTTGGGCGGTCTTAGAGGTCTCGTGGGCCGTTTGCAACGCAGTGAAGGCCGACGAGGCGCACATGCCAAAAATATACGTTCCCCCATAGGAATTGGACGATTTTGGTCCCTTGAGCTTCTTTTCGCAAGCTTGTTAGAGGCCTCTTGGAGCGTGTTGGCGGCCTTTCGGGTCGTCTTGGGCCCATCTCGGGCGTCTTGGAGCGATCATTCGGTGTTTTTGCTCTCTTGGGACGTCTGGGGGGTGCCTTGGGAGGCTCCAAGCCGGGCTTGGGCAGCCCAGGCGGGACCTCTTCGGCCTTCTTGGGGTCATGGGAGCGTTTTGGAGCGGAAGGCTCGAAATTTCGGTTCCCCCCCCCCATGTTGGGCCACTCTTGGTGCCGACTTCGAACCCTCTTGGGCCTTTTTGGGCGCCTCTTGGGTCGTCTTGGCGCTGGCTTGGGCCCTTTTGGGGGCCTCTTGGGCCCCCCTGGTGCCCCCTTGAGGCGGTCTTAGCGGCCTCGTGGGCCGTTTGCAACGCCGTGAAGGCCGACGAGGCGTATATGCCAAAGATATACGTTCCCCCATAGGAATTGGACGATTTTGGCCCATTGTGCCTCTCTTCGCAAGCCTGTTAGAGGCCTCTTGGAGCGTGTTGGCGGGCTTTCGGGTCGTCTTGGGCCCATTTTGGGCGTCTTGCAGCGATCATTCTGCGTTTGTTTGCTTTCTTGGGACATCTGGGAAGTGTCTTGGGAGGCTCCAGGCCGAGCTTGGGCAGCCCAGACCGCCCTGGAGGACTTCGGTCCTGGGTCGAATTGGGCGAGAGGGGGGGGGTCAAATTGCCGGTTTGGGGTCCCCGGAAGGGGGTTATGGGGGGGGGGGGCGATCTCACACGCCTAAGGACCCACAAGGGGTCGGCAGATAAGTACCGAATCGATTTGGCTGAACAGTAGCCGCCGCCATGTCATTTTCAATTTTGACACGCATCATTGCGATGCGCAATCCATCATGCGTCAGCAACTGCAGTGTGCATATATATATATATATATATATATATATAATATAAATATATATATATTATATATATATATCCCTGGGGGCGAGGCCCGGGGCCCCAGGACACGTGCCTCCACCCCCCATGGCGGGACGGGGGCTCATTTTCCTTGTGTTTTTTTATAGGGTTTCCGCGTCCTGGGCCTCGGAGGCCGCCGCCTCCGACCGCCCATGGGCCACGAGGGCCTCCAGAGGCTCCCAAGACGGCCCAAGCGGGCCCCGAGTCGCCGAAAGACCGCTCCAGGACGCCCAAGATAGGCCCAAGACGGCCCGAGAGGCGCCTCAAGGCACTCCACGACGCTTCAAGACGCCTCTCCAGAGCGCTTCCAGAGGCCGAAATCGTCAAGTTTACGAAGGTTTCCGACCGATTTTGGCGTTCCAGCCTTTTCGGCTGTCCGACGTTCCAAGATGGCTCAATAGGCCCCCAAGTGCCCCCCAAGACGGCCCAAGAGGGCCCCAAGACGGCCCCAGAGTCGCCCAAGACAGCCCAACAGAGCCCCAAGACGACCCCAAGATGCGCCCAAGAGGGGGACCACGACTCCAAAATTCGACCCTCCGGCTTGAAGAGTGGCCCAGGAGGCCCCAAGGAGCCCACAAGAGGCCCCAGGAGGCCCCCAACAGGCACCCAGGAGGCCCAAGAGGCCACAAAACAGCCCCGAGGAGGCCCCACAACGGTCCCAAAACGGCTACCGAGAAGCTGCGAATCTGCCTTCACGACGTCCCCGACAGGCCAACCACGAGATCCAAAGCAACACCCATGAGGCCTCTGACCCACCACCCAGGACACGGTGGCGGCAGCAGTGACAGCACTTGTGCACAGCATGTTCCGGCGGGAGCTTTCCGGAACACGCTGCAGGAGGAGGAGGAAAATTATCCCGGCAAAGCAACCTAACAGCGATGTGTAGAAGCATATCTGAAAGCATTCCCCTTAAGATTCAGATGAAAATCCAGTTGTCGAATTCTGCTGTTCTCGCAGTCGTAGTCGCATTCGCGATGACAGTCGCAGCGGCAACGGCAGTCGCAGTCACAGCCTCAGCCTCAGCCTGCCTCCTCCTCCTCCTCCCTCTTCCTCCTCCTCCTCCTCCTCCTCCTCCTCCTCCTCCTCCTCCTCCTCCTCCTCCTCCTCTTCCTCCTGCTCGTCCTCGTTCTCGTCCTCCTCGTCTTGCTCGTCCTCCTCCTCCTGGTGTTCTCTCCTCCTCCTCCTCCTCCTCCTCCTCCTCCTCCTCCTCCTCCTCCTCCTCCTGGTGGTCCTCGTTCTCCTCCTCCTGGTGCTCTCCCCCCCCCTCCTCCTCCTCGTCCTCCTCCTCCTCCTCCTCGTCCTCCTCCTCCTCTTCCTCCTCCTCCTCCTCCTCCTCCTCCTCCTCCTCCTGGTAGTCCTCCCCCTCCCCTCCTCCTCCTCCTCCTCTTCCTGGTCGTCCTCGTTCTCGTCCTCCTCGTCTTGCTCGTCCTCCTCCTCCTGGTGTTCTCTCCTCCTCCTCCTCCTCCTCCTCCTCCTCCTCCTCCTGGTGGTCCTCGTTCTCCTCCTCCTGGTACTCTCCCCCCCCCTCCTCCTCCTCCTCCTCGTCCTCGTCCTCCTCCTCCTCCTCCTCCTCTTCCTCCTCCTCCTCCTCCTCCTCCTCCTCCTCCTCCTCCTCCTCCTCCTGGTACTCCTCCCCCTCCCCTCCTCCTCCTCCTCCTCCTCCTCTTCCTGGTCGTCCTCCTCCTCCTGGTCGTCCTCCTCCTCCTGCTCGTCCTCCTCCTCCTCCTGCTCGTCCTTCTTCTCCTGCTCCTCCTGCTCCTCGTCCTGCTCCTGCTCGTCCTCGTCCTCCTGGTCTTGCTCGTCCTCCTCCTCGTCGTGCTCTTGCCCCTGCTGAAAATGTGGCCCAGGAATGGGAGTTCTGGGAAGTCGAAGAGCACGAAGTTGCCTACAGTTGGCTACGGGCATTCAAAATGTGGCCCGGGAATGGAGTTCTGGGAACTCGAAGAGCACGAAGTGGCCTACAGTTGGCTCCGGGCATTCAAAATGTGGCCCGGGAATGGAGTTCTGGGAACTCGAAGAGCACGAAGTGGCCTACAGTTGGCTCCGGGCATCCAAAATGTGGCCCGGGAATGGAGTTCTGGGAACTCGAAGAGCACGAAGTGGCCTACAGTTGGCTCCGGGCATCCAAAATGTGGCCCGGGAATGGCGTTCTGGGAACTCGAAGAGCACGAAGTGTGTGACTGTTGCATCCGGTTATTCTAAATGTGGCCCGGGAATGGCGTTCTGGGATCTCGAAGAGCACGAAGTGTGTGACTGTTGCATCCGGGTATTGAGAATGTGGCCTGGGAATGGAGTTCTGGGAAGTCGAAGAGCACGAAGTGTGTGACTGTTGGTGAAAAACGAGCCCGGCACCTGCCGCCCGGCAACTCCCAACACCTGCCCGGACCCCCCTGTGGAGTGATCTGCTGCTCTCTTTTGATCCCACTAGAAACCTATCAGTCTTCGCTGTTAGGTAATCAGGAGGAGAGAGAGAGCTGGAGTGGGAGGAGGAGGAGGAGGGGGACGAGGAGGAGGAAGAGGCCTCCCAGACAGCTCCAAGATAGCCGAAGAGGCTTCCAAGAGGGCCATTGGCGGCCCACGAGGGCCCCAAGGCGGTGCCTGAGGCGCCCAAGACGGCCCGAGAGGGCCCCAAGAGAGGCCCAAGAAGGGAAACACGAACCGAGAATCCGAGCTTTCTATCCCGAGAGGGTCTCGGGAAGTCCCAAGAGGCTCCCAATCGGATCCAAGAGGCCCCCAAGAAGCTCCCAAGAGGGCCGACGAGGTTCCAAGAGATCTCCCAAGGTGGCCCCAAGAGGCACAACACATTGTTTTACGATTGGGCTTTGACGTTTTTTTTTCTGCCTTTTGGCATCCCGATGCTCCAAGACGGCCCAAGAGGCTTCCAATACCGCTCCCACATAGAGGAAGAGGCCTCCAAGAGGGCCCCAAGACGGCCCGCGAGGGCCCCAAGACGGTGCTTGAGGCGCCCAAGACGGCCCGAGAGGGCCCCAAGAGCCCCAAGAGAGGCCCAAGAAGGGGAACGCGACCCAACAGCAGAGCGGTCCCCCCACATGGCCCACAGGAGGCCGCAAGAGGCCCCCAAGTGGTCCGACGAGGACCCCAGAAGCTTCCCCGAGGGCCTTAAAGGCCACCAGGAGACGTCCAAGAGGCTTTCAAATAGCCCAAGAGTACCCTCGATGCGTCAAAACTGCTTCCAGGAGGCCCCTGGGAGGCTTCCAGATTGCCTCAATCTGGCCGCAGGTGGCCTCAAGTCGGGTCTCCACGCATCCAAGACGGCCAATGACGGCTTCAGATTGCAGAACCGATGCCCCCAAGGGACCCTCAGACGCCCCCCCAAGAAGCACCCAAGAGGTGCCTCCAACAGCCAGTTGACGAAGCATGCGGAACACCCCAGAAGATCCTCAGATGCCGTCGCGCGCCTGTGCTTGATAGCGTTGTCCAAGATCGTCCAGCGCCCCCCCGGCCTGGGCTAGAACCTGAGCGCGCGCGAAGCGCGCGCGATGGTTCTAACCCAGGGGCCCGAAAACAGCTGACCGACCCTCCATGCGAGTACAGGGGCTCATTTTCGCTGTGTTTTCACGGGGTTTCGGCGTCCCGGGACTCGGAGGCCGCCGCGATGGTCCCAGACATTTTCCAGATCCTCGGCGCGGGCTCCAAGACCATTCCGCAGAGGGCTCCAACAGGCTCCAACAGGCTCCAGGACAGCCCAAGAGGGCTCCAAGACGGCTCCAGGAACGACTGCAGGGTCTCATTTTTCTTTTGTTTTCTGCAAGACGGCTCCAGGAAGACTGCATGTCTTCTGAGGATGGCTTCCGCCTCTTGCCCCGAGCATCCCAAACTGCCTGAACGGTTCCCACTCGCCTTCCTCAAACCCAGCGCTTGCCCAAGCGCGTTCCGGACGGTCTTCGCCGGAACGCGCTGGAATGATCACGCGCTGCGGTTTCCCATGCCAACGTCCTCGGACGTGGGCGCCCTGCCACGAGCGCGTTCCGGGAAGATGCTCCTGGAACGCGCTGAAAAGATATGGCCACATCTCGGGGACGCTCCCGGCACTGCTGCCCCAGCCTTTCTGGGCAGCCTCCACAGCGCTCCAGGAGGGCCCAAGACGCCCCCTAGGAGCCCCCAGAATGCGAAAGGATGGCCCAAGACGCTCCCGAGCAGCCCAAGTCAGCCTTCCGACGGCTCTCGAGGCTCCCAGGTGGCCTCCAAGAGACCCCAAGAAGTCTGATAGGTATCGCGGTACGGCCCGGAGAGGCCAAAGTCGTATATCTTCAATGTTCTTTTCAATGTTTTTGGCTTCTCGCGTTTTCGAGCTCCCATCGGTCCAAGAGCGCCGAAAAGCCTCCATGGGGGTACTGGGGCTCATTTTCCCTGCGTTTTTAAAAGGGTTTCCGCGTCCTGGGCCTCGGAGGGCGCCGCCTCCGACCCCCCATGGGAGGAGGGGCGGCCGGGGAGGTCCAAAATAGTCCAGGAGGGCCTCCAGGGGCTCCCAAGACGGCCCAAGCGGGCCCCGAGTCGCCGAAAGACCGCTCCAGGACGCCCAAGATAGGCCCAAGACGGCCCGAGAGGCCCCCCAAAGCACTCCACGACGCTTCAAGACGCCTCTCCAGAGCGCTTCCAGAGGCCGAAATCGTCAAGTTTACGAAGGTTTTCGACCAATTTTGGCGTTCCAGCCTTTTCGGCTGTCCGACGTTCCACGACGGCTCAATAGGCCCCCAAGGGCGCCCCAAGACGGCCCAAGAGGGCCCCAAGACGGCCCCAGAGTCGCCCAAGACAGCCCAACAGAAGACGGCCCCAAGATGCGCCCAAGAGGGGGACCACGACTCCAAAATTCGACCCTCCCGCTTGAAGAGTGCCCCAGGAGGCCCCAAGGAGCCCCCAAGAGGCCCCAGGAGGCCCCCAAGAGGCACCCAGGAGGCCCAAACGAGGCCTAAAGAGGCCACAAAGCAGCCCGAGGAGGCCCCACAACGGTCCCAAAACGGCTACCGAGAAGCTACCGCGTCCTGGGCCTCGGAGGCTGCCGCCTCCGACCCCCCATGGGCCAGGAGGGCCTCCAGAGGCTCCCAAGACGGCCCAAGCGGGCCCCGAGTCGCCGAAAGACCGCTCCAGGACGCCCAAGATAGGCCCAAGACGGCCCGAGAGGCGCCCCAAGGCACTCCACGACGCTTCAAGACGCCTCTCCAGAGCGTTTCCAGAGGCCGAAATCGTCAAGTTTACGAAGGTTTTCGACAAATTTTGGCGTTCCAGCCTTTTCGGCTGTCCGACGTTCCAAGATGGCTCAATAGGCCCCCAAGGGCGCCCCAAGACGGCCCAAGAGGGCCCCAAGACGGCCCCAGAGTCGCCCAAGACAGCCCAACAGAGCCCCAAGACGGCCCCAAGATGCGCCCAAGAGGGGGACCACGACTCCAAAATTCTACCCTCCGGCTTGAAGAGTGGCCCAGGAGGCCCCAAGGAGCCCCCAAGAGGCCCCAGGAGGCCCCCAACAGGCACCCAGGAGGCCCAAGAAGCCACAAAACAGCCCCGAGGAGGCCCCACAACGCTCCCAAAACGCCTACCGAGAAGCTGCGAAACTGCCTTCCAACGTCCCCGACAGGCCAACCACGAGATCCAAAGCAACACCCATGAGGCCTCTGACCCACCACCCAGGGCACGGTGGCGGGAGCAGTGACAGCACTTGTGCACAGCATGTTCCGGCGGGAGCCTTCCGGAACACGCTGCAGGAGGAGGAGGAAGATCAGGAGGAGAGAGAGTTGGAGTGGGAGGAGGAGGAGGGGGACGAGGAGGAGGAAGAGGCCTCCCAGACAGCTCCAAGATAGCCGAAGAGGCTTCCAAGAGGGCCATTGGCGGCCCACGAGGGCCCCAAGGCGGTGCCTGAGGCGCCCAAGACGGCCCGAGAGGGCCCCAAGATGGCCCCAAGAGAGGCCCCAGAAGGGAAACATGAACCGAGAATCCGAGCTTTCTACCCCGAGAGGTTCTCGGGAAGTCCCAGGAGGCCCCCAATCGGATCCGAGATGGCCCCAAAGGCTTCCAATACCGCTCCCACATAGAGGCAGAGGCCTCCAAGAGGGTCCCAAGACGGTGCTTGAGGCGCCCAAGACGGCCCGAGAGGGCCCCTAGAGCCCCAAGAGAGGCCCGAGAACGGGAACGCGACCCAACAGCAAAGCGGTCCCCCCACAAGGCCCACAGGAGGCTGCAAGAGGCCCCAAAGTGGTCCGACGAGGACCCCAAAAGCTCCCCGAGGGCCCAAAAGGCCCCTGGGAGACGTCCAAGAGGTTTTAAAATAGCCCAAGAGTGCCCCAGATGCATCAAAACTGCTTCCAGGAGGCCCCCAGGAGGCTTCCAGATTGCCTCAATCTGGCCGCAGGTGGCCTCAAGTCGGGCCTCCACGCAGCCAAGACGGCCAATGACGGCTTCAGATTGCAGAACCGATGCCCCCAAGGGACCCTCAGACGCCCCCCCAAGAGGCACCCAAGAGGTGCCTCCAACAGCCAGTTGACGAAGCATGCGGAACACCCCAGAAGCTCCTCAGATGTCGTCGCGCGCCTGTGCTTGATAGCGTTGTCCAAGATCGTCCAGCGCCCCCCCGGCCTGTGCTAGAACCTGAGCGCGCGCGAAGCGCGCGCGATGGTTCTAGTGTGTGTGTGTGTGTGTATATATGTGTGTGTGTGTGATAGCCGATCCCGTGACATATGTGGCATGATGCACGTATTAAACGACATTTTTTGCCATCTAGGGGACGAGCGCCAATTCGACGCGGGTACACAACTCATCGATTTTAGTGCGCTTGCAGGTGAAGGGAACGATTCGGCACTAGATAAGTTTGAGATGGCCAGGCCTGAGGCCCGATCCGCTGGATTTGACATCTGCAATGTCCAGATCCTGGCCACGATCTTGTTTCGGGCCCTCCAGATAGGGCCAGTGCGCGCATCTCAGATGCTGCAGTTACTAAGCCACAACATGCCCAGGACCCAGGTATAATACGACTTCGCTACTCGAAGGAGTGCGATCAGTCGGCCATCTTGCCGGACGATCTCCCGGGACATCGGCGGGGCGTTTGGACGAGGGCGCGGCAGCGCGTCGCATTGTGCAAGCATCCAATCAGACCTTGCCTCTTCCTCGGCGGCATCAGCGGGGAAGACGCAGCGATTGGACCCGACGCGTGGCCAGGCCGAAGGCGCGGCCCTTCTCGCGGGCCAGGCGGTCGGCGGCCAGGCATCTCCTAGCAGCGACTGGACCTGGGCCAAAATGGCCAAGCTGGGCAGTCCTCGCCCTTCGCGGTCAGGTTGTCCGTCTTCTGGGTCGTCCGGCTGCTCGTGAGGGAAACGCTGTCCGCGTAGCCGAGGTAATCCCAGTGGGAGGTCGGATGTGGGGTGCGCGTTGGGCGCGGCGTCAGGTAATGAGTAGGGCGGATCGCACTGGGCGTCGGGGAAAGCGTCAGGGAAGGCGTCGGGAGGGGCATCTGTTGGCCAGTCGGTCGGTCTGTCCTCGCGCCCGTCCTGGCGGTTGCTGGGGTTGGCCTGGCAGGGAGGGTGTTCAGCAACACGTGCATTCAGGTCTCAATCAGGGTTGGGTACCTGGATCGAATGTCCAGGGCTTTGTGGCCTAACGTTTTGAGCAAGGCGGGTCAGTTGCTCTTGGCCGCCATGTGTTGCACGATTGGTTGGCACTCATGAGCTTCGCCACATGGTCGTATGGCCATTCTCATACTCATACTCCTCTTCCTCATTATGTTCCTCCTCCTCCTTGCTGGCCTTCACCTCCTCCTTCCCCCAGACAGGAGTATCGCCATGTCACTTCGCAGGGAGGCTCCTGGCCCCAGCTTGTCCGTACCAGACGGCGACGGCTCCATCTCAGACCAAGGTGAGTTTTCGGCGGCCTGGCGGCGACCGAACACCGTCACTCACGTGCTGTTTGGCGCACCTTCGGCACCCTTCGTTCGGAGGGGCCGAAGGTGCTGGGCGTGCTGGCAGTCCGCAGGCACGGGTGTGACAAGCGGCTCGGTGGCCCGCCACTGTGTTCTCTCGTTTCCTTGCCTTGCCCTGCACATTGTGCTTTGCAAAAACGTCCCCAGCAACAGTGTGCTCCTCCCCCAGTGCTTCCAGCACTCGCGGCGCCCGCCGCCCTGGGCGATGCCGCTGGCCACACCGCCCCGCGCTGCGACGGCCGCGGTGCCGCCCCGCACCGCGGCACCTGCAACGCCGCGAGGCGCGGCGCCGCGCGCCGCGGCGGGCGCCGCCGCGCGCGTCGCGGCGGTGTGGCGATCGAGCGCGGCGCCCGTGCCGCGCGCCGCGGCGGGTACGGCGGCGGCGCGTGCCCTGGCTGCGGCGCACCGAGCGCCCGGCGCGGCGGGGCGGCACGGCGCGGCGGCCTGCGGCGCGGTGGCGCTGGTCTGCGGCGGGCGCGGGCTGCGGCGGTCAGTGTCGGCGAAGCGATCCCCCTCTCCACTGGGGCCAGGGTGCCCCCGGCCCCCCCCCCCAGTGTGGGAGAGGCCGCGCGACGCCCGAAGGGAACAAGCACGTGTCCCCATCGAAGGGGCGGGGGTCGGCCCCTTGGGCCCGAGGCCGCGCAGGTGTGGACGGGGATCGGTCAAGATGTGCTCAGGCGGGCGGGCGCCGCGGTCGCTCGCGGGGCCGCGGCGGGCAGGCCGTCCTTCCGCCGCGGTCGCTCGACCACCGCCGCTCGGGGTCGGCAGGGGAAGCACCTCGCGGGGGCGTAGGCTCGGAGGGAGAGGGGCGTCGGAGGAGGACGATGTACCGATGCCGCTGCTCATCCTGGAGAGCTCTCGTGGCCACGGCTGAATCCTCCTCACAATTCGGGTCAGAAAGAACCTTGGGGAGAGATCCGCGGAGTACTTATATCGGCTCCTGGGGGAGTGGGAGGAGGAAGGGGGGACCTTGGGATCTAAATTGTACATGCCAGGCCAGGGACCATCGCACATTGTTTCGTCTCGAAAATCGCGGCATAATGTTTGGGTCCAGGGTTCCAGTCGTGTTTTCTGGCCCAGGGTTCCAGTTGCGTTTTCTCGTTATGCTTTTGGTTTAGCCAACGTCGGATTTCAAAGGAACAGCGCGGCGTGAGCCGAGATCTCCAGCGACACGATTGCTGTTGTCAACGTTGCAGGTCTCTTCAGTTTCGGCCCTCGGGGGCCAGTGATGGTTTCTGATGCTGGCCAATGCCACCCACATATGCCTACACCATGTGTGCGTCTCGCCCCCTGAAGGGGCGACGTGCGCCCAGAAATCATACAGTTTTTGCGCTCGGTGGCGGGCGCCTCCTGGTTTTTGCCGCTCCGGGGAGGGGACACGCCACGGACGTGTTGTTCGCTCTATTCGGACGCACGCCTCCGAGGAGGACGCACAGGGCTGTCATGCCACTCTGCGTCCCGTCTGGGGCGGCGGTCTGAAGAAACCATTTTGGAGGATGCCTGGGCCCTCGGAGCCTCGGAGCCGGAACAAATAGTGCGGCGTCGGGGCGTACATTGACGGAGCGCCGCTCGTATTCGGCTGCTTGCGGCAAGTCCCGCCACCGTGCCAGCTCAGCATGCTCTGCGGCTCTCCTTCGAGCGGCCCCGGAGGCCGCACTTGCGAGGGATGATGATGCTCATGCTCATGCTCATGCTCATGCTGATGTTGATGATGATTAGTTTGATGCTGATGCTGGTGATGATGATTATTATGTTGATGCTGATGCCGATGCTGATGCTGATGTTGCTAATGCTGGTTGTGCTGATGATGCTGACGCCGATGCTGAGCTGATGTTGATGCTGATGCTGATTGTGATGAATGTGATGATGGTGGTGGCGATGATGATGGTGGTGGTGGCGATGATGATGATAATCAGGCTGAAGGTGATGCTGATGCTAATGTTGTTGCTGCTGCTGATGATGAGGAGGATTGCTGCTGCGTCTGATGATGATGGTGGTGAAGCTGATGACGACGTAGACGATTCGGATGAGGAAAATGAAGCTAACGATTGTGATGAGGACGGCGAGGTCCAACATGATGATGATGCTGATGATGTTGATGATGATGAAACAGAAGATGAGGATGCGTACTATGATGATGGTGGTGATCGTGATGATGATGATGATGATGATGATCTTCCTGGAACTGATACTTAATGCTAATAATGTTGCTGATGCTGGTTCTTATGATGATGCGGGTTGATGCGTCTGATGATGAGCATGCATGTGATGATCATTAATATGATTACGGTGGAGATGCTGATGATAGGGTTGACGATGATGACGGTGATGATGCTTATGATAATGCTTATGATGTTGATGATGGTGATGAGTAGCATGATCATGATGATAATGCTGTTGGTGTTGATGATGGTGACGATGGTGACGACAAGGAGGATTATCATAACGATGCTGATTGTGCAGCTGGTGAAGACGATATTGATGATGATGATGATACTGATGGCGATGATGGTGATGCTGATAATCATGATGATGGTGGTTTGATGATGTTGATAAGGCTGATGATGGTGATGCTGATGACAATGATGATGGTGGTGATGGTGATGGTGATGGCGATGGTGATGATGATGGTGATGATGATGATGATGACGATGACGATGACGATGACGAGGATGATCGTTGGGATATCGTAGGAGCCCTCTCGGGGACTTGTTGGAGGCAGATTCGAGGTCTCTAGTTGGCCGTCTGGCGCCATCTTGGAGGCCTCTTGGGGGCCTCTTGGGGCTCCTTGGAGGCCTATTGGGGTCTTCTGGGGGTCTCTTCGGGCGGAAGGCTGGAATTGTCGGTTCGTATTCCCCCTCTTGGGGCCGTCTTGGTGCTCTTGGGCTGATTTGGGCGCCTCTTGCGCCGTTTTGGGGCTCTCTTTGGCCGACTAGGGACCCTCTTGGGGGCTTCTTGGGCCGCCTAATTAGGGGCTGTCTTTGGGTCCCTGGGGCCGTCTTGGAGTCTCGGCAGCTTGAGAAGGAAATAATGTTGAACACATCGAAACGCGCGATGCAAATCATTGATGGTTGCCTCTTGGGGCCCTCGTGGGGGTCCTCTTGGAGCGCTCTCGGGGCTTCGTTGGGTCCTCTTAGGCGGTCTTGGAGACATCTTGGGCCATCTTGGCGGCCTTGGTGGCTTTCCCGGTCCGTCTTGGAAGGCATCTTGGGAATGTAGGACGCTTTGGAGACCGCCACGGACGTGTCTTGGCGCCGACAGAGCCTCGAGAAGAGGGGGGCGGTGCGCGCGACGAGGTGCGACCCAGAGGGGGGGGGAAAGCCTACCAGACAGCACGTGGCATTCTAGCACGCCTCAACGTGCCAGGGGGCACGGTGGTTGATCTCTCGGGTGTGCGCTCGACGCCCCCCTCTCCGCATGCCCCGCGGCGCCAACTCGGGCGTCGCCACTGGCGAGTATGGGGATCGGGGGGTTGGATGGGTTTTCTGGGGGTGTCGGTGTGCGTTGGGGCTTGAACTCGAGTTCAGAGGAGGTCCAAGCGATCTGCGCTGACCTCCGACAGTTGATGTTTACGTTGTTGTTGCCCCGCTAGTGTTGGGGGGGTGACGGTGTGCGCGTGCGGGGGGGCTGAACGAAATGTCGGGAGAGTTGGCATGGGTGTGTGTTTTCCTTCGCCTCAACCCTCGTTGGAATGCAGCTCCTCGGAGGTTCAATTTCAGGACTGACGCTTTTGTACCCGTTGCCGAAAACTGGCCAGATCTGGCATTATCCAGTTCAAGTTTGCCAAGTCGCTGACTCCAGCTCGGACAAGCTCAATCGTGGGCTGAATCCGGGAGAATCTGGCTAAGTGGCCCCTTAATCGGGATTAATGCCTTCAGTATTTCGCGCAGCACCCTCGCAGGCGTTGCCTTTCATTTTTTGCCACACTCAAAAATGGCAATTTGAACACGGCGATCGTTCCTTGCCGCCGCGGCTGCCTGTTCGGCCTTGTTGGGGGCACTCTTTCGCTGTCTCCCCAGGACATCCTGGCCCAAGTCCTGCGGCGGCTTTCGCGCCTGACCTAAATCCGTCCAAGTCTCCTGGACACCTTCGGGGTCCACCCCGACAAAGTTTTCGAGGTGCCGACTCGAAGCCTCCCAGAAACCCCAAAACGCCAGAGAGACTCTAAAGCGAGCTGAGGGACGTAAGGAGTGAAGCGAGCGTGCGCCCGCGGCCGCGTCGGCTCAAGCGGCCGGCCGCCCAAATTTGACTGTGCCTCACTGCGGGGCACATAATCGCTATCGAGACCAAAAAAGATATTCCTATTGTTTGAGATGGCATTTTCTCTCATATTGGGACTATCGCTACTACGGTACAGCAGAGTTGAAGCTGGGCTTCGCCTGAGGCGAAGCTGTTGGCTGGGCCTTCCAGCCCCCTTCAAACGTGGTAGCGGAGCTGGCCTATGGTGGTCAGTTTTAGCTCTACTCCTCACCATCAACGGCACTATCTGGTGGACTACAGATATGGTGGAACATCAGGGTGCAGTTTGATTGCGCGGAGGAGTATATACAACTACGCAGTACCGCAAGGAAATTTGCAGCGATACCTCTTTCCAAGCGGAGGTCATTCACTCACATCTTAAATTCCCTGCGCTATTACACTCCTGAAGTTTATTTAGTTACTCGAATTGGAAATTTGTTCGAATACATAATGCATGGAAACATATACGACATAGCACCGCCTCCGGCCCCACGCAGACTTACGACGACAAAGCATAAGTCCCCACCGACTACATCCGACTACGACCTACGAGGCCATTGGATTGGGGCTACTATCTTTGGGCCCATATGGGTCGCTATTGGGCGTGCGGTAGGGCATATGCGGTGCGGAGACGACACTAGAACGACTGGCCCCCATTGGGACCCTGCCTGTCAAGTACCATTTCGCGAGTTCGTCCGCGAAGTACATGCCTGGATCAATGTAACCATAGGCAACATGTCGCCCTCCCAGCAAGCCGCAGCAGTGCAGCGAGGTTTGGCAGGTCTCGCACGGACTATAGCCATGAGAGCCCCCCCCAGCAGTGATTAATTTTGGCGTCAATATAGGCGGTCGCCACACCGACGGCGCCACCTGCATTCTGTTCCTCTTAAGCACGAAGTTCGAGAACCTAGACGAGGAACGCCAACTCAACTCTGGCACGGCTTTGATTGATTTTCGAGTCCATGCGGGCGAACGTATCGACCAGACGTTAGCACGGTTTGAGATAGCCCACTACGAAGCTGAAACCGCCGGCTTCAAGATCCCCAAGTTCGAAATCCTGACAGTAATTATATTCAGAGCTCTTTGAGTTGGGACATCGCGTGCACAACAACTCCTGCCGAGGGACCAACCACAATTTGACGCTCTACTTGAACGTATAAGGTCATGCGCTCACATAGATGAGAGGACCCCTGGCAATATTGGCGGTATCTTTAGCCGCGGTCACCGAACAAAGACCTTCCACGCAGAGACCAACGCAGGGCAACCTGCCAACAACGTCTGGAACGATGGTCCACAGCCAACTGAGCCCACTACGCTGTTGGCTCAGAATGGTGGTACGGCCTCGGGGTCGCAAGACCCCTGGGCCAGATCTAGGCGACCGCCCGACGCGGCTTCCCTTATACAAGCCATGACCCAAATGGGCTCAGCGGGGCAATCCGCCGAGTCCGACTTCGACTCCGGTAGCGATGCGGATGCGTCCTCCGATGACAAAGCTACCGCCATGGATTGCTCTGATATGCCTACATAACTTACTGAAGAGCAACAAGCTCAATTTTTATGTTTGGGCTATCAAAAACACCAGCGTCGTTGGCGGAGGTTCATGTAGAAACCGGTCCGAAGGGTAAGACGTATTGTACGACGGTCACTAAAGGAAGAGGTAAGGGCCAAAGGAAAGGCAAAGGTAAGCGTCGGCGATTACATGGTAGAGGCACGCTCGCATACTTAGCGTCTCTTACTGGACCTCAGTATGAGGAGATGTTTTTAGGCACTGGCAGAAACCGCAGGCACGCATCAATCGGAGGTAAAGGACGACGAGGTCATCCAAATGATGCCAACGGTAAAACTATTGAGTGCGACATACGTCGCAAGGCACAACTTTTCCGACGCGAGTGCCCCCAAGGCGATGGAAGAGACAGGGGTCCGTCAATGCATTTGGCCAAAACGGACTCCGACATGCAGCGCGTTGATCGGGGGTCGCTTTCAGCCGACCCTGCCGACGGCTCAGCCACAACTGTTCATTTCATGGCTGCCAGGCGGCTAAGTGCCACCATGACCTTCGAGAATTACGCCGACGAGCTGTTCGAGGAGGTGTTCGCTGGCCACGACGACATTGATTTGGCCGAATGGCTGGGCGTACCCATCACGGGGCAACCTGCAGATTGTGTCCGTCGGGAACTTCCGCGCGCCCATCGAAGGCGGCTTTGGCGTGGCGGGGGCGCCCGCGGAGTCAGATTCTACCATTCCTGCGACATATGATGAAGTACACGCGATGCTGTATCCTCGGGTAATTGGAAATCCGACAAACCTGGATTTATCGATGATGATCCTCTGCGGGGAAGCCCGCGCGACGCCGGTGATCTATCTGGGCGCATTCAATGTGAGCTCGGCCATTCGGAAGAATTTCAGCGTACTTCTGTCGCGTCAGATCGGCCCGCCAGCCGCCAGAGGCGATCGCCGAGCCGCCTACCCTTGATAAGGAAGAGCGACCATGGCGATTCAAGTCTCTCCCCGTGGACGAGGGGGACGAGCGGGAAGAGGATGGCCGCATGATGCGTCGCGGTGGGGCTCCCAGTCGCCCGCCAGATCGCGCGCGAGCCCGCTCTGGCGGTGCTCGTTCGAGCGGTGCCCAGCGTTCTCGCCCCCCTGATGCGGGGGCCACAAGGGGCCCGCCATGGCAGGCGACTAGAGCACATACTCCCCCATGGAGGGGCCGTCTGCGGGGAAGCCCGCCTCGAGGTGATCAGCGACGAGGAGGAGAATATCCAGAAGGTGACATACAGCGTTTGAAAGGCTACGCTGAAATTGGGTTGGCTCGCCAGTTCATGCCCTCAAACCAGATGGGATACTGGTTGGAAAAGAGTTGGACTGAGCATCAAATCCCGCGCTGGTATTTTCTTCGGCAGGTCAGGCGAGATGGCGCAGGCAATATCGCGCATTAAAAGGCGGGACCTACCACGCCGCAAGAGAAGATTGTCGAGCGCGACCTCAAACGGGCCATCATCGAGGATCGAGGGCGCTACAGAGGTGTTTGTTGCACATGCCCCAGCTATGCTGATCACAGGCTCGGTTTCCCCATGAGACGCCCATCAAGAAGCCCGAATGTCACGGGAACGCCGTGGGTTTGGTCTCGCGGAGATGGTCGGGGTCGCTGTGCTGATCCCAACACTACGCCGCGTCTTGAGCAGCTGCCGGAGAAAGATTACGACCCCGCCACCGCTGAATAATTAATTCATTCAAGCTTCGTTTGGCAGAACTTGATACATACTCAGTATTTGGCGCAGTTCAATCGCGAGTGGCACGCGGGGAAACCTGCTGATCATAAATCAGAAGACGAAGGCCAACAAGATGCTGGTGAAGCTGAAGATGATGAAATGGCTGAAGAAGTTGATCCTACGGACGCTGCCCCTGAAGGCGGCGAGTCCAGTGATTCGGGCATTGCGGACGCTACGTGCGAGACGGATGCTCCGATTGACTCCGATTACGTTGTCACAATAAATCTGGATCTATTTCCTGGGAGGCGGATTGTTTACCGCGCTGATACCATTGGCTGGATAGAGACAAGCATAGTCGAAAGACGAAGCGCCTATACGTATTTTGCTGCACATAAACACAAGGCCCCCATTAAGAATACGGCCCTCGGGAGGCCAGATGGCGTCGATCTGAATCCTGACCGAGGTCCCGCCGGCAGGAGCCGCGTCAGAGGCAACTCCCAAGCCGAAGCCAGAGACGATCGATTTGTTTCATCTTCTGATTCATCAAGCCCATCCCTCGGCCCTGATCATCGTGAGCTCAAGAAACAGAAGAGGAAGAGCCCAGATGATCCCAACCCTGTGGGCAACGAGCAGCAGCGATATGCGGGGCAACCTGCCGATCGACAACGGCCCAGAGGGTCAGCAGTGGCCGCCGCAGCAGCTGCATTTCAGGGCACCAGTGCGCCTGCTCCAAAGGAACCTGTGCCACGTCGCGGCCCTGCGCCAGGTCGGACGCACAGGACAGGATGGGCGCCCGCGCTGGAAGGACGGGCAAGGGGCGCTTCCCTTTACGAACCGTGGCACTGAGAAGCTCCTTGCTACCACGCCAAAGGTGCCAGGAGCAGTGCCCAGAGATAAGACTGCCGAGTCCTACGGCATCAAGGAAAAGAAACGCCGGGACTTCGGTATCAGTGCCCCGCCAGGAACTCCACGGACTCCCTGCCCCTGCGTTGGGGGTGCCAGCGGAATGTCAAGAGTTCTGGGACAAGATGCGCACGTCCAGTCGCACGAAGATCTACCCAGCGTATCATCCGCGGATTGACGACGGGACTGACCGATATACGGCGGGGCAGTGCAACATCGTGGACATCGCTGTCCATCATGACCCAGGTTCACACGCGCGTCAAGTAGTGCGCAACCGTATGCGGAAACGCCCAGTACTCACGTTTGACTCTGAAAGGGAATATCTAGAACACATCCTCAGATCAGAAGGTGTTAACAAACCGGAGTCCAAGTTCGACGATGAGCACATGGCTTCCGAGTGGCTGACGACGGCCCTCCGTCACAAGCCGTTGCACAGAGGCCAAGTGCCGGACATATTCATTCGGGAAGTGGCATCGCATGATGAGTACGACGGATGGGCAGAATGATCACAGTTACTCAACATATGGCCTGCGGAAGGATCCGAGGGCGACCACCACAAGCACCTGGACAGGGTACGCTACAAGCGTGCCAGGCGTATGCTGTCCTGGAACTTATTGGTATGGTTGATGAGTCTGGGATGACATAGGACCAAGAAGATGATATATCCCCCGAGCAGCACGACACATACTTCATCCGTCCAAGTAGCCCACACAGCAACCCTGGCATTAAGTGCCCTGAGTCAGTATATATATATATATATATGTGAGAGAGAATTTTGGGCCTGTCCGCTCCTGGGGCACTCTGTTATTTCATCCATGGAACTCAATGGGAGAATCTACCGAGTATTCTTAGTATTGGATCGTCATGCCGCTCCGACGACACCAGCAAGAAGAGGGGCAGACAGTTTGTACATGGCTGCCCATACTTTCCTGGTGATAATCGGATGCAGTCCGGCTTGCGCTTCGATTCCGAGGCTCGGATCATGGTCGGCATGAAGAACCTGATTCGGGGCAACATTTCGATTTGGCGCTCGTTACATCGTCATGACAGCGGGCCGGAATGGCAGGATTCTTCCAACCCACATCGTCCAGTTGACCGGGAATCTGCCCAGCCGTACTTGTCAGTTTCATCGGTTGGGACAGGTGTGGATAAATCCTTTTATATTTGCGGGATAGCAATCAGCCGTATCCGAGCGGTAAACTTGAAAATATGTACGAGATCCGCAATGATGCATCATATTTGAGGGATTGGTTCATCCCAAAGACCCCCTACAATTTGAAGTGTCCCGATCCGCCTCCAGTTCAGGAGGTCGCGTTCTCAACTGGGCTCATGATGGGCGCGCGTGCGGGGGGGCCTGCAGGGGGATCTGATGGACCATGGGTACAGGCTCAGAGCGCCGATGTGACAGGCATTATTCCAAGGGGTATCACGCTCTCCGAAATTGTGTACGCCAACGATCCGTGGCGTGCTCATGTACAACAATTCCCAGCACCTGCAGGGAAACCTGCTTCATTTGCTCCTATGAGCAGAGCTACTACACCATTTGGTACTCCACGTAGTGCTGGGAGCAACAACAGCCTGCAGGCGAGGCTCCAAAGCATTCGGATGGATCCGCAGCTCTATCGGGCTTTACAGGCGACATCGCTATTTGCACCGCCACGTCCACATGCGGGGCAACCGGCTTTTCCTCACCAGCGCGCCCTACAGAGAAGTTCAGTTGGTCAGAAAGGAGAGATGTATCGGCAGATGCGCGAGGCCGCTCAGAGTATGCGGATTGACGGCATTGACCTCCCTAGTGCCAACTGGACGCCGCCGTGGGAGTATGTTCCGGGTCCAAATCCATCACCAGACAGTCCCAATCGGCTTGGTTATGTGCCACCATTCTTCAGTCATCCGACTTGCGATCCAACGTATGTTGATCGTCCAACAGCAGCGCCAATGGATCATCCACTCTATCCTGACTATCACGCTCAGGTGAGTGGTATTTCCCGAGTGGGAACACAGCCCGAGAAACCATATGTTCGGGCGACGGCCGACGATTTCTACCAGTCGCAGCTGACGCGTGGCTCGGGGTATGCACCAGGTGTGCCAGGACAGATTCCTCATTATGATTATCTGGCTCCCTCAATGGATCAAGATGTGCAGCAACAGGCCCCAGGCCTAGTACTGCCGCCGACCATGTGAGAATTGCGCCCTGAGATCCTAGCCATACACGGGGCGCAGCAGACCAATTTGGCTACGCAGGCGACTCGCCAGCGCCGAAATCAGGATCGTCAGGCCAACAGAATGCTGAGCCGCGCGGGGCAACCTGCCAATCGCAATACAGCAGGGACACCTGCAAGCAGTCCAGCCATGGTTGCATCAATGCAGCTACCGGCGGTATCACTTATTCGGTTCGAGGCTGGTGAGTCCACCCTTTACCATCAGACGCGTATCAGGCCATCGGCAACACCGCCCATCATCAGTGACGGCGACTTCAGTAAGTGTGCCATACGCCTGGACCAGTTCATGAACCACGACAAGGTCTGGCGCCTCCAGTGTGGCCACATATTCCACGCACAATGCTGGGGCCGAGTGGTACACGCTCATGTGTATAGAAAGTTGGCTGGGAACATGAAAGGTTTCGCAAGTGAGGCCCCCCTGCGCTATATGCAGGGGTGTTGGCCTCATTACTGCCGGCTTCCATTGCGCCCTTGCTGAAGATTTACTCCGAGGGGCGAATGGGCTCAGAGATCTCCGTGATGGGCTCAACCGCGTTACGGCGATGATGACGGGCACCGCGGCAGTCGCGATGACGACGCCAGCGGGGCAACCTGCATCACCACCCAACGCGTGGCTAGTAACGGAGGCAACCGCGCTTGCAGGGGCACCTGCTATAGACATGCCTATGCCATCGCCGTCGCTCGTTTGGCGATGGGGGCGCCCAAATGCCTGTGCCATGCTGCGCTGCAGAGCCGCCGCCCGACGAAAAACTATCAAACTTCTTAGCGGCATCATCCCCTTCCGCAGGTGTCCCTGCCGGCGCGTCGGGAGGCGTCCACTTCGTGCCCTCCTCGTATATGGCCTGATATGTCTTCGACTGCACACTGCTGAGGGCGAAGTCTTTGTCGACCGAGGTAGGGGTAGTCCCGGGCGACATTCCTGCAATGCCATGTCTTCAGGGTGTTGTTCACCAAAGACTGGATCGTGAAAGTGAGCGTCTCCTTCTTGATAGAGAAACTGATGCCCTTCGTACCTTGTGACATCATGTATCCGTGAACATCATCGCATCAGGTGTCCCTGCAATTGGCTCTGAATCGGATGCGTCCTTGACGAGTAATGGCGCTCCTTCGCGGGACGGGTCGTGATAGTAAACGACATCGACCCTTGATCCTCAGTGGCCATCTCGTATTCGTCCACCTTGAGTGCCAGATGCCCGGGAGGTGTCTTCATCGGGTCGAGTGCTCTTGCATCTTTTCCGTGTAGATCTTCATACATCTCCACGCCAGGGGTGATCATGTTCTCGTGTCCCTGCTCAAGGATCAGGATGGCCCTCATGTTGGACATGCTCCTCAGACCCAGGATGGCAAGGAGGTTCTCCCCAGAACCCCCAGCTACATGTGCTGAGTGCGCGTCGAGTCTCGGCACAGCAGGTTGCCCCGCAGGACCCCCCCCTTTCTTTGCGTGCAATCTTGCAGTGCAGAGATTTGTCACAGATCGCGGCGCCATGTCCCGCTCCTGACACGTAAAGCTTATTCGTGGCGTGTCCGTGGGGGTGTGATACCTGCTCAAAGGTCTGCGCCGTCGTTAATCCAGTAATATTGATATTGCTGCCAATATCCAGAATAATAGTCAACGTGCCATTGATCATAGTTTCACTGTTAGCTGCCAAGGCTAGCTCATGGCGTTCACCAAATAGTCCAGGAACTTCAGACACTGTCGTGCCATGCAAGCCCTTGCGGCGCCTCTGCTCCAACACTCCATCGTTTCGTGACAAAGATGTGAACACATTCATATATCCACGAGCCTCTTCTTCCGTCATCGTATTCGTTTCAAAGATCCAGGCTGTAGGATATTCGTCATACATATATGGGTGTGATGTGGAGGTAGTGGGTGAGATCAGGAACGTGTCCTCGCCCGCGCGCATGCCCCTCTGACCATCAGTATTCATCATGAATACCGTGTGCAGCATATCGCGTTCGGATGCCGCACTTTTGCCACTGCGCACGCTTACAGGGCTCTCCGTCCCGCGCTAATTACGTGGACGAAGGTCTCGCCCATCTGGCATGCATGCGTGGGAAGACTGAAGCCACTGAGCGCTCCCGTCGGTAGACCTTTCCATGTGCCTCAACCGCGCATCGTTCACCGGCACCGAAGGTGGAGCTGATCTAGCAAGTGCCCACGCGTTGCTATCGGCCCCTGCGTTAGAAGGGTTGTCGCATCATTATCATTATCGTGCATTTGTCATTGGGGATATACGGACAGCTTGCGCTGGACTCCGAGCCCGTGGATACATGTGTGACCGCATTGCACATGCAGAGGTAATGACTTCCCTTTGTACAAAGTATTTGGGTGCATTACGCTCGGGTGATTACCAACTGATGCGGGTGGCAGCGCCTGCTGACTGGCGCGTGGGGCTGCCTGGCAAGAGGGCAGGGCCACGCTGCCAGCGCATCCAAAATCTGATGTCCACGTCCACGCTCAAGGCAAGTGGCGATCATCGATGGCGATCGTCTCCCTCGCCCTTCGATTGAGCGCGGCCGCGCGCCCCCTACGATTCCCGAGTTTACGACACTGAGCTCGCTTGAGACAGGACAACAAACAGCACGACCAACCGATGCCAGACTTAAGCTAGAAGGAAAACGTAAAGCAGACACATAAGCTGGCATGAAAACCACGCAAGGTACCCAAACTAGTCGAAGATGGCAACGACGACTGTGGAGACGACCTGAAAGGACTCGGATGTAGCACGTACTACACCGACGCACCTCTGGACTCCGACACGGATAGCGACGATGGAGAGGGGGCCTTCATCACAGATAGTGACGATGGAGGGGGGACCTTCGTCGCACCTACCTGATGGGCAACCTGCTGAATCCTACGCAGATGCATTCTCCATAATCCCCATCTTGTGCTACGGACGACACAACAAGGTCGATATGTTAGAACAATTGGAGGCATCTCTTAGTTGGCATTCAGCCGAGGTCTGTCTTCGGAGGGAAACCTCGACACACGCGATTTGGATCACCTTGGCAACAAGGGTGTCCAAGAAGCAGTGGTGCATTTTCTAGACGTTTGGTTCGTCAAGGTTGTCATGCTACAGCCCAACTGCAGAACAACTGGTTTACCTTCCTATTTCAATGCAAAGGTTAACTATGACACCTGGCATGCACATCATAAAGAAGACTTACAACATATCAAGTTATGTGGGAAGGTGGCTGTGCGTCAAAATGATCTTCGACGACTTCACGTACGAGAACAACCTGTAGGGACTTGGGTGGATCAGATGCCGCCATGGACTGCGTTGGCCAAAAGCAAGGGCGCTTGCAAGGTGAACAGGAATCAATGCACTACTGGCTCACGTGACTCCCATGGGGTACTGATGCGAAAGCCGACCGAGATCATGGCCAACCATCGTCTGTTATTCACCCCTTCTGAGCGAAAACGATGCACTGGCCATCAGCCACACGCGTCGGTATGCAATAAGGAACTGCCCATGGCTGCACAAAAAATTCACAATGATGCAGTCGCTCTTCGTCGAGGCTTTTCAGATCGCACGCGATCTCTTCCGCGCACTCGCGATCCTTTCTATGGCTATCCGCATTCGTCCACCGCGCTGGTCACTGACGCAAGGGGGTGCGATTTGGATGACCCGGGTCTCCCTCCACAACCCGATGGCTCGATTGCGGGGCCACCGTCGGGAGGGCTCGGTTGTCTTGCTTGCGCGGACAACTTTGACGTGCACTCTCCCTCTCATGATAGAGATCCGAGACCAAGTGCAAATTTGCCAAGCCTTGGAAGTTGCCCGACAATCATGGACAGATACCGCCGGTTCCCGCCGAGCCGGCAGCAGGACCTGCACCGCCAGATCCTGGTGAGGTGGCAGCACCGCCGCCCGAGGCGCCAGCAGCATCACCACTTACGCGGCTGAGAGCACCGAGACCCGGCTCGAGAGCCGGACCTACCGCGGGCGCAAGCAGTCACGACATTATTGTTGGAAGATATGTTGCTGGGCTTGCTGCAGGGCAACCTGCCTCGAGCGGGGCGGGAGGCTCGGATGGCCATCTCCGACTACCACAGGTTAGAGCCAGACGTGGTCGACAACAGGGTGGAGAAGCACTTCCACCACCACCAGCGGGGAACCTTGCTGCACGACCGCGACTACCAGATTGGTCACCGTTCGATGTACAATTCAGTCTACAAAACCTACGAAGCCTTGACCCCAGCGTGGTACCACGCGAGTTGCGAAAGTTACACTTACGTTGGTGCCACGCGAAGAAGCCTAATATGAGACTCATCCTTAAGCAAGATAGGTCTGGACAGTGTCAGACTCAACCTCAACAAAGGTGTCTGCGACACATGCCTCATCAGTGCTGGATGCAGTTTGGACTGGCGAAGTTACTCTACTCTGATGGAGAGGGCGCTCTTAACAACAACATTGCGAAAGCAGTCTTCAAGGCAAAAGACACTGAACTTCGGATACGTGCGCGTGGACAGCACGCTACAACGATCGAGGCCAGAAATGACATCCTACGCCATTTACTTCACGCCATGGAGGCTGCACTCAATAGGTTAGACCTACCTCTTGTGTTCATCCGACTACTGCGCGAAGCTTTGTTCGCCGCCAGCGCGTTCACCTTCTATGACGAGGCGCCTCCATGCAACGCCCTATTTTCGGGGGAGCGTAAGACCCGGGTTTGCCAGGACTCGGGTTCGCCATCGTTTTTTGACGACCGCGTTTCGGTTTTTGACGAGGAGGAGTTTTGTGGGATGTCTGCAGCGGGAGGCCTCGTCAAATGCAGGCTCGGCCTCGTCATTTTTGTTGACGACCTCGTCGGGGATTTCCGAGTCCCCTGTGCCCAGGTCCTACGTTCCCCCGATATCTGAACGGCAACCAGCAATGCTCCCTGACCTACCTGTTCTGGACCACGAGCAGCCGACGGAAACATCGGATCACTCTCGTGAACAGACGATACGCAGAGTATGTATTGAAGCTATCACACAGGCCAGAGCAGTAGCTAAGACCAACCGTGCCTCACACACTAAGACGAGAATTATCGGTCAGCACTATTATGACGAAGGAGACTTGGTCGACTATCATCGCCCTACGACCACGAAGGATGACTGGGGAGGCTGGAATGGCCCGTTCCCAGCTGTAAAGAATGATCCCGACATGGGGTCAGGTCATCATCCGAGTGGGCAACCGAGATGTTCAAGCACAATATGGCGGTGCAAGGCGTTCATTATACATTGAAGCACTCATAGCCCGTGGTAGCTTTCGTGGCCAGCCTATCAGCGGGGAGACCTGCTTTGACCTGTGGCTATGTGCCGACCAAGAAAGGGACCCTTCAGATGACGACCGCAAGCCTGTCTATCTCCTAAGGTACACTTGGCTCTGCAGTACCTTATCAGCAACTTCTTTCGCATTGAGAATGTAGTTTCAGTCAGATTTAGCCAAGGGTATCCAGGAGCTACCTCCGGTTACTTCTGCCGACAGCTGCACATTGGTCCATTACGACAGCGACGTGAATCCAGGAATCCATTTTTACGAAGCAGAAGGCACTGCTCTGAATATACACGGTATAATTGGATCAGCTCATGCACAACGTGGACACCTGCCGAAGTGGGGACGCACTCGCGACTCCGATACCGAGGAGACGTACTGCGCCCCCATGTGCACCATGGTCGAAGACGACAGCTACGGACGATTCAGACGCAAATGGTCGATGCGTCGAAATATGCTGTACGACAGAAATGTCGAAGGTAGTCTTGTCCGGGCAACAACGCATGCTATTGGATGCCGACCAGGTGACCACGATGCGAGTATACGTAACCGCCGCTGCAGAGCTAGCTGCGGTCGTCAAGGAAGACGACCTCTTCGCTAAACCTGACATGCAGGCGATCCCGATAAAGTATCGAAGACCCTCTACACTGAACTCAAGACATGGTTCGACAACAAAAGCTTTAATATGCAGGAGATAGCCAAAGCGCCGAACAGCATGACTTCGAGCACGATTGCGATTGGTTCCCCGAGGGTTCATGGGCGTTGAAGCTTTCGACGTAGAAACATTTTCGGGAAGGGCGAGACGTTCGAGCCAGAGGTTACTCGATAGCGCGGCAGCGTGCAAGAAGCAGTGGATCATTGCTTCCCTCGACATCAACGTGGCCCTCCTGAAAGGGGTTGACCGATCAGGAACTTGCTGAGGCTACTGTTGAAAAGGAACGTGTAGTGTGTGTTTACTTTGCTGCCTGGATCGGCCACAGCGCTCCGGGCTCTCCCGGGGTTCGAGCACTACGACGAGTCAAAGCACTGCCTGCAGTGTTTAAAACCAGGCACAGGCACTAAAGACGCTCCACGGGCATTCTCACTTAAGCTTAGAAGAACCACCAGAGGATTTGGTTTCCGACCCGCGTCCTACGACGAGGAGCTCGAGACGAGCAACATTTTGTTCACGGCCAAGCATTTTGATGACATTAATACGGCCGGTACTGAGGACATCATTGGCAAATGTGTCAAATGCGTTGGAGACACATTTGGTCAGTGTAAACTCAACAAGGACACATCTACCAATTGCGCAGTGAGAAACACAAAGGACGAGGACGGCAATGTCACTTTGGATCAATATGTATATATCAAACAGCTCCGTCCTATACAACACCCCGAACTAACCAGCGCCGGCGCTGGCGCTCAGGCAACCAAGATGCTGGCAGACATGTTCGTCAGCCTCAGGGGTGCGCTGGCATGCGCAGTAGTCACCCAGGTGATGTTAATGGTGCATGTTGTATCTCTACAGCGTGTCCAAGAACCGACCAACATTCAAGTGCGACGACTGAACGCGCTCACCAGAAAGCTACAGGCTTGCCCGAAGAAAATCGTCTACCAGGCGATGAACCCAACGGGCGAGGTCGACCTACATAGCGACTCAGGATATCGACGCCTGAGTGGAGACGTCGATGACGACGTCAGAAGCTATCGTATTCGCGGGGCAAACCTGCTACGACGTGGAAACACATTATCTGGTAAGCGTGTCGTTCACTTGATTGATGCGTACTGCAAATCTCACCGCTTGCAGGTCCGCTCGAGTTATTCAGCAGAGACACTAGCAGCAACCCGCAATTTGGAGGGCTGATTTCCCACGATTGCGACTCAGCACGAGCTCCACGCGGGGCCGCTCACGCCTACTCAGTTGAAAGATCTACTTGAGTTGGGTGGCCTGAGCATCACGGTTACTTGCACCATCGATGCTCCGCTTGTTTCAATGTCATTGTCAAGGAAAGACTTGAAGAAACCGACTGGGTGTACCCTTTTAGGACACATCAGTTGGATACGACAGATGATGGAGCGTGGAATCGTGCAGTGCATTCAGTGGTGTGATACCCGCGATATGACTGCGGATGGCCACACCAAGGGGGGCCTCGACAGAGAAGTGCCACTACAAGTCATGGGAGGTATACGGACCTTCAAACATGACCTGAAGAGACATACTCAATATCGGGCCGGCCAGACATCGAGTTCTGACCCCGCCTGATGAGTGCGTCATATACATGCGAGGCAGCTTGCTAGCGGGTCCACCTTCATTTAGGTCCGCTTCCTTTTCTGTCCTTGTGTATGTTAGCTGCTGTGCCTGCTATGCAGGGGCGACGGGCTCACGCTTCGCCCCCCTCCCCCCCGACCTCCTAAAGCGAGCTGAGGGACGTAAGGAGTGGAAGCGAGCGCGCGCCCGCGGCCGCGTCGGCTCAGGCGGCCGGCCGCCCAAATTTGACTGTGCCTCACTGCGAGGCACATAATCGCTATCGAGACCAAAAGAATATTCCTATTGGTTGAGATGGCATCTCCTCTCATACTGGGACTATCGTTAGTACGGTACAACAGAGTTGGAGCTTGGCATCGCCAAAGGCGAAGCTGTTGGCTGGGCCTTCCAGCCCCCTTCAAACTGAGAGGGCTTCCGTTTCCTCGACTGGCCCGCCTCTAGAGTTTGCGTGGTCAAGCGACCGTGGCCCTTCCACTTGGTCGAGGTGGAGGGCGCTGGACTTGGCATGGCTGCCGCCCGCGACTTCGCCGAGGGCGAGCTCGTCCTCTGCGAGGAGCCGCTGCTCGCATTCGAGCTTTTCGGCGCAAGCCCGCGGCAGGAGGTGCTCGCGCAGTTCCAGGCGCTGGCCGAGGATCGGGCCTGGAAGCTCGCTCGGGGTGGGGAATTCAGGGGAGGGAACGACAATTGCCGAAACCGTGGTTCGTCTTGGAGGGGCCTCGTCATCTCAGCGGGAGTCTTCGCGAAGTCTTCGTCGGAACGCACCCTGGAAGAAGTTAGGGCAGCGGCGGGTATCGGTCCAGGATGTGCCGCCTCCCAGGTCTCCGAAGATATGAGGGAGGAGGAAAAAGGAGGAGGGATGGAGGAAGAGGAGGAGGAGGAGGAGGAGTAGGTGGATCGATCATCGAGCATCGAGCATGGATGATCGAGGATCGAGGATACGGATATGTTCGTCGCTCGTGAAATTCGAGTTCCCCATCACTTGAAGCTGGTACACCTCCCCGCGAGGAGCGGAAGACGCTGGTGGCGGACCTTAGCGATTGCTACGCGCTCCCCGGCCGCCCGAAGTCGCTGCACGGCATCGTGGAGACGAACAACATTGCAGTCTACTCGCTGGGCTTGGAGGCGGATGAGGAGGAGGGTGAGGAGGGCGAGGAGGAGGAGTGGGAGGAGTGGGAAGATACGGGGCGCGAAAACGACCACAACCACTGCTTTTCCTTTGTTGCCGCCTTCCAGCCAGCAGAAACAAAGCAGTGGTTGTGCTCATTTTCGTTCCGCTCGGCACCAGGGAAATGACCACAACCACTGCTTGTTCATCGGCCGGCCGGAAGCGGCGCAAACAAGAAACAGTGGTTGTGGTCATTTTCCCGTCCCCCAGAGGAGTGGGAGGAGGAGGAGGAGGAGGAGGAGGAGGAGGAGGAGGAGGAGGAGGGAGGAGGAGGAGGAAGAAGGAGGAGGAGGAGGAGGAGGAGGAGGATGAGGAGGAGGAGGAGGAGGAGGAGGAGGAGGAGGAGGAGGAGGAGGAGGAGGAGGAGGAGGAGGAGGAGGAGGAGGAGGAGGAGGAGGAGGAACAGGAGGAACAGGAGGAACAGGAGGAACAGGAGGAACAGGAGGAAGATTGGTCCCCCGTGGCTCTAGGGCGTGACTGCGCGCCTTCTGTTGGTACAAGAGTGTATGGCCCTGCTGGGCGGGCCCTGTGGGGACGAGAACCTCCCGAGCGCGCCGCCCAACCAGGTCACGCCCCCAACAAACCACAGGACGGGCCGGCGGTGGAACCGACCTCGTCGGCCGCCAAGCGAAGCGCGGCCATCACCCTGGCCAGGGTTCCTGGCTGGTATTTGCACTCCGCGCCAGCCAGGCGGAACCGCCAGGCCAGCGCACAGCCGACCCACGCACGACGGCACAGCAACATGGCATTCCGTGACGGTACGGCATGACGGCAAGGCACACGACGATTTCACACGACGGCACAGCATCGCACCACGTCAAGTTGTCGCATGCCGACCTCGCGGTCTCGAGCGACGAAGGAACCGCCGCCCTCCACAAATGCACAATTTGCTGGACGAGTACAGTCGCAATCGCTGCCACTGCTGCCAATTCTACTGCCGCTCCTCGAGGAGTATGGTAAAAGAGGATTGGCGCCCCGCGGTTTTGGGGTATGGTTTCGCGTCTTCTGTTGGCACACGGGTGTATGGCGCAGCTGGGCGGGCCCTGTGGGGACAAGACTCCCGAGCACGCCGCCCAATGCTGAGGTTCGAGCCGACAGTGGCAGGCACCCACCAGGCGCTACGATTCGTGCCGGCAGATAACCGCGAAGCGGATGGCCGCGTGTAGCTTTTCTTTTAGGCTGGGGTTTTCAGAAGCGGAGGACTCTGAAAACTCGATGAGCCATTCGACAGCCCCCCGGGCGCTCGCATATGCATGCCCGGAAGCAGAGACCTCCCCGCCATCCGCCGCCGCGGAAAAGGCTGTCGCGCCCCCCTGGGCCAACATCTCGTCCGCCCATCCGCGCCAGAAAGCTTGCGTTCTCCATTCAGAAGCGTGGGGAACAATTCAACACGCCACATGCAAGTTTTAGAGATGCAAGTACGTTCCCGTATGACAGGTTGGCGAAGAGGCGCCCTTCGCGGCGGTGGCGCTTCAGCGCGTATACTTTTAAACGAGCGGCGCTTGCAGTTCGCGAATGCAACGCCGCGTGACGGCCACGGCTTGCTAAAGCTTATTTTTTTGTGCACCTGCGCGGTGAATTCCCAGCGCGCAGTGCTTCTCGCCGACGTGCAAGGACGAGTGGCTGCTTTCTGTCGTCAGACGAGCTACCTCCGAACCGTAGCGGAGGCAACATTGGCGATCTTTTGCCAGCCCAAGTGTTCGTCTGCTTCGCAGAAGCTCCCGGGCGAGAGCGGTCGGTCCTGTTCGCCTTGCTCGCTCCGCGGGCAAGGTCGGCAGCGTTTGCCGAGCTACCCGAATTTGCTTTGATCGACCGAAGCACAGACCGAACTTGCTCACAATACTTCAGGAAAGTGGGCCCAATCTGAACGCGCCGTCACTCGGTGGCCACGGGTAGACTTACACATCTTGCATGAAATCCCCCCCACGACCGAATGCGAGACGCGCGTCCCAGGCAGCCCTGGCGCCAGCTCTGAACGCCCCGCCAAACCAGCTCGCGCAGCGCGCGCATCTCGGCGCGTCGCCCGCCCCCCAGCTTCCACTGTTCCGCGCGGCCCCGCGGCCTTCTGGCAGAAAGCCCGCGGCGCGTTTGCCTCTTCAGTCGAGCTCGATCCGCTGGGGAACTGGACTGCGGATCCGGGCCCCTGCCAGCAGTTCTAGGCGCCGAGAGCGCCCGGCCCGCGCCGCGCGGGCCCCCGCCGGGGTGCGCCAAGTTGTGCGATGAGGCCTCCTCCTCCTCCTCCTCCCCTCCTCCTCCTCCTCCTCCTCCTCCTCCTCCTCCTCCTCCCTCCTCCTCCTCTCCTCCTCCTCCCTCCTCCTCCTCCTCCCTCCTCCTCCTCCTCCTCCTCCTCCTCCTCCTCCTCCTCCTCCTCCTCCTCCCTCCTCCTCCTCCTTCCCCCAGCGGGGTAGCATTTCTGAATCGTTTCTGCGAGCTCGCGCCCGCTTGGCCTGGCCGCCAGGGCGCGCCAACTCCGCCGGGAAGGCATCCGCACATCCGTTCAATCGATGCTGGACCCCCCAAAGTTCTCTTTGACTGGATCTCTCAAACTCAGCGCGCCCCGTCGCGCAGTCAGGCCAACTCGGATTCAAATTCAACAGCACCCTCTGGCCACGCCTCCTCCGGCACTGCTAGCAGGACTCCGTTCAGCCGCGTTTTCCGGCCAGCGTTGGCGCCTCGGGCTGGCGGCTGGCCGGGCCACGCAGGATGGCCCGTCTGGGATCTCATCAAAAACACCCAGGTCCCAGGGAAATTGCGAAGATGACACAATGGCGACGATGAAGATTCAACGGGGCCCGCGCGGGCGCTGCGAACCGTGGCCCGCGCTGCCCTGGATCCGAGATCCCGCCACCTGCGCCCCGAAGCGCCTCGAGCCCCAATCCAGGCAGCCCCCTAGCCCCGCTGGGGGTGGGGGGGGGGGAAGGGCGGCGACGCGCAACGATCCCTCCCGTCGACCACCGCGTTATTTCAGAGCGTGAATTACCTACCCCGCTTTCGCTTCCAGGCAAAAACCAAGCCATACCACGCGCCTCCTCGTCAAGCGGCCTGACCAGTACAGGCTGCAATTTGGCATCGTTTGGTATCTCTTGGAAGCGAGGGTGTTCAAAAGCGAGGTAGGTTTTTTTTCCCTTTATTATTGCGCTGGAAAGAAGATTCGACGCGCTGGCAAAGCAGCGCGGCGGCATGGGCAATCACGTTATCCCCGCTGTCCCTGGCGAACGTCACATCGCGCGAGTTCCTCCGCGAAGTGCCGGCCGGACACTACGATGCGAGCTCTTGGCATCGACATCCCACGACTTTTCGCGCAGCGCTGGCGCCGCCGCCTTCCATTGACGGGCCATCGGCCAGATTTTGTTTTGACGGCGCTCTCGAGGCGGAAAAATGGCGCACTCGGCCTGCGGTAGCGAATCAAATTTCGGACATCAATTCATCTCAATCTGCGCGCCTGGAGCAGCCCCTCAGAATCACCCCGAGCGGGGCTGCCGAACTTACGACCAGCAAGATATGAGCGCCGGCGCCGCGAATTAGCTGGAAGATCTGCCGATTGCAGGCGCGCGCCAACTCCCGCATCGGGGGCGACCAATTATGTGGAAGATGTGCTGATTGACGACGCTTGCTGATTCGCACCCCGCGGGGCAACGCCCAATCCCCCAGGCGCCGAGGGATTGCAGAGCGGGCGAATGCCCGCGTGGGCGCGGAGACGGCAACCCGCGCGACCGAGGCGTCGCCCGTGCCTTCAGTGTGCAAAATCAGCCGCGGCAGCTCCGGAGCCCGCGCCGAGGTGCGCCTTGCCGGGCGTGCCGACGACCGCCGTAACCGCCATTCCAGCGCTAGGCGCACGCGCCCAGGGGGAGAGTTCCTACCCCCACAGGTGCGGCGGAAGGTTGGCATCACTTTAAGCTTAGAAAATATCATATGACAAGCAAAACACCAAACTACTGTATACTATTTATAATATATATATATATATATATAAGATAAGTTGTACACGCGCATACGCACACACATATATATATATATATATATATTGAGCAAAAGCAAAACCAGAAAGCACAGATAACAAACGCCCTCGCTTCGATTGCAATCGTACGGGCAATCCAAATCTGTTTCCCCGCGAGTCGCGAGTCTCTGGGCCGCCGTCGGAGAGAGCGCTCTTGCTTCCAGGGCAGACCACATGTCGTGCGCCGATTGTTCGAAATTGTCGTGGGGAACTGGAAAGTTGCTTCGTTGAATCCCTCGCCGAAGACACCGCAATTCCAGGCGCGTTTGCGGCGTGCCCGTCCGTTGCAGCCTTGCTTTCGTCGAGCTCCCAGCCGAACAGATCCTGCATGACAGACCTCGCTCTCGGGGCCACCGCCCAAGTTGAATCGTCAGCGAACTGAGGGTGCGCGACGCAGGATAACGCAGCGCTTCCCCTCTACTGGCCGGCTCCGGCGTGACGGCGGCGGCAGATGGGAAGCCCTCGCGGCGCCTGGCCAAAGACCCATAACCTCCAACGAAGCCGTCTTTCCACAAGGCACGATGCGAAAAGATCGCCTGGCCATTCTCGGGCCAGATTCTGCAGGGCCCCCCGCAGTGCATCAGGGCCTGTGTATCGGATCCTCTCACTAACCGAGGTCGCGCTGTTAACTTTATGTATCTATATATATATATAGCTAGAATCCGTCGATGGCCTGGATTTCCCTCGCCCCGCGACCCCCACTTGAGATTTCAAGCTGTCGTCGGCTAGAGACCGTTGAAAGATCGCGACGTCAGGGGGCAATTTGCTGCACCCAGCGAGTTTTTCCCTGCGCATCTTCGTCGGTGCATCTTTGTTGCAAATCTGTTGCAACCGCAGGATCGTGACCGGACGCCCGATTCAATCGCAGCAACGTTGCGCGATTGCCTTCGGGCGCCTGGCGCACAAACGCCTCCCTCGAGGTGCAAGTTCCCCGCCGACGCGGTCTGGAGTACGCGGCGCGGGGATTTCGCCAAGCAGAGGGAATTTGCAGGCAGGGCGATGGGGGAGGATGCCATCGGGGCTACCGCTGGCGCGCAGCGTTTTTTGAAAAGAACCGCAGGTTCTTGTCGGGCCCGATAACAGACTGGACGTGGCCCGGTGGATAACGGATCCGCCCATGTGGAGGCCGTCGCTCGCTTTCTGTTCCGCCAGGCTTTCGTCGCATTTGTGCGTTTCTTCCGAACCCCACTCGGGATCGCAAGCGGTGGCTTTCTAAAGTGAGCCGGGTGCGCCTGTCAGATGGATGCTGCCATTGCGCCAGGGCAGAGTCAACGCCCATTCAAGGTGCATCCAGGGCGTCGTTTTTTCTCATGCGTTCTGGTCACGCCAGGAGCTCATCGACCTTCCCACTGAGATCTGCATGTAAGCGGCAGTTAGCCTGAACGCCGAAGGCTTTTCGAAGCCTTGTCGCGATAGCTCGGCCGATGCCTCGCTGTCCGAACTATCGGATTCGGTCTCTCACCGCTTGCCAGTCCACGGCGCCGCCGACTGGCCGCCCCAACCGTCGTCGCGCTTGCCTTTGTCATTGCCTCAGCTTTGCCGCCGGCGCGGCGGCACCCGACGAAGACTGCCGGTCCTGCCAGGCGTGCGCGCGGAACCGACCTTGTCGGCCATCACACGAAGCTCGGCCACCGCCCTGGCCAGGATGCCCGGCCGGTATCTGCACCCCGCCCCAACCAGGCAGATCAGCCAAGCTAGCGCACAGTTGACCCACGCACGACGGCGCGGCACCACGGAACTGCGCAGCGGCACGGCACCACGGCACGGCACACGACGACGCCGCACCACCGCACCGCATCGCGCCAATGGGTCACATGCCGACCCCGCGCGCTTGAGCGACGCAGCAAGCCGCCGCCCTTGAGCGGGAAGAAGGTTGACGGCACTTGGAGGTGGAGGAGGAGGAGGAGGAGAAGGAGGAGGAGGAGGGAGATGAGATGGAGGATGGGGAAGAGGAGGGCTGAGGGCGTTCGAAGGACGAAGAGGATGAGGCAGCGGAGGAGTACGGGGAGGCGGCCGTTTCGATTCGAGACTGAGTAAATATAAACTTTCGGAGCTCCGCGCGGATTTTTTGCGCCATCCAGATCTTAGAATTTCGCGCTGATCTTCCACAGTTCGGAGGTTGGGAGGTCAGATCGCAGTGGGACGGAGACCCCCAACAGGGAAATCGTTTCGTTTCGTTCGTGTCGTGCGCGCGGGCGAGGCGAAGCTGCGTGGGCGCGCGAGAGGAATGAACCAGCCGTTGCCAGGGCGAAGTCAAGACAAATGATTCTCTCCTCCCGCCCGTCCGGCGGTGGCCCGCGGTGGCCCGCGGAGTCCCGTGGTGTCCCGTGGTGTCCCGTGGTGTCCGCCGTTGCTAGGGCGAAGTCAAGACAAATGATTCTCCCCCGCCCGCCTGTCCGGCGGTGGCTCGCGGGGTCCCGCGGTGTCCCGAGGTGTCCCGTGGTGTCCCGTGGTGTCCCGTTGAGTGAGATCGATAGTGAGATCGATATTGAGATCGACACTGAGATCGATGTTGTGCCCCGAGGTGTCCCGTGGTGTCCCGTTGAGTGAGATCGATAGTGAGATCGACAGGTGTCCTGCGGTGTCCCGAGGTGTCCCGTGGTTTCCCGTGGTGTCCCGTCGAGTGAGATCGATACTGAGATCGATACTGAGATCGATGTGGTGTCCCGAGGTGTCCCGTGGTGTCCCGTGGTGTCCCGTTGAGTGAGATCGATAGTGAGATCGACAAGTGTCCCGTGGTGTCCCATGGTGTCCCGTGGTGTTCCATGGAGTGAGATCGATGGTGCTATCCATTGAGTCAGGTGTTGGTTCCCGCCCCTCTCCCCCCCCACACGACCTCCTCGTCACCTGAAGGGTGGTCGTATAGGCATGGTTACGCAGTTGTTGTCGCCTCTTCGATGCTTGTTCGTGGGAGCTTTGGGCGGCGACATTGAAGTCATCTCTGTCTGCACCCTCGGCAGCACTCGGACCGCCTCTGGCCCTTCCTCGTGCTCCTCGCCGCCCTCCTGTTGCTCCTCCCCCTCGTCGCCCGTCGCCTCTCCCACGTCGAGGGGCGATCGTGGGTGGACGGACCTCCTACCCTGACACGTCGATTAGGGAATTGGTCGTTTTCGGTTCGCGAGAGGGCGTCGCGGCCAGGTCCGTCGGTTTCGGTCCCGGGCCGTTTTCACTGAGGGGAGGTCTACTAAAGGGAGGTTCGTCCACCGCCGAGGCGAATCCGGCCCAAGTCTGGCTCAGATGTACTCCAGATCCGGTCCAGATCAGGCCCAAATTGGACAGCGCCAGGGGCCACGGAGGCTCCCGCGGAGCGGACACCAGAATGGAAGGCGGCCGCCAGCGCCCCCGCGAGCGCCCTCGGCGTGGTGGGCAACCTGCTGAGCCGCATGAACCACTCGTGCGCCCCGAGCTGCGAGGCGAGCTGGACCAGCTCGCGAAGGGCCTCGGGGAGGATCCAGGCGCTCCGCGTCGTCCAGCGCTTGGCGGCGCCCCCAAGGGGGGGGAGGAGAGGAGGGCGGTCCTCGAAGACGGCGGAGCTGGCACCGAGAAGGAGAAGCCCCCCGAGGCTCTCGGGAAGACCTCTTATGGAAACTGTGCGGGCTTCGGCAGGAAGGGTGCTTGCGTTCTGAGAGATGGCCGCCGCGTATTCTGAGAAGACCGCCCACCTCGCGCCACCCCCTTGCGGGAGCCGCCCACTCGCCCTTCCCCATCCCCACGGTGCCCTGATACCTCAGCCCCACCAGCCCACCCTCGTAGCCAGGGTAGGCTCCGCGAAGCCCGAAGGAGCAGGCATATCCCCCCATCCGGGTGGGCCAGTCGGCCAGTGGGGCCAAGGCCACGCCAGTGGGGAGAGGGATCTACTGAACGATGCTCAGCAGGTGCGCACGAGCTCGGCCGTCCAGGAGGGTGCCGAGCTGACCCTCTTCTACGAGGACTTCACAGGCCCCCCTAGACCAGGACATCGCTGACCAGGACTTTGAACACCTGGGCCGGCACGGAAACGAAAGGAGCGCCTCAGGAACTTGCCCGAGAGGGCTCACGGCACCTTTCGCTCTTGGGATTTTGCTACGTCACCGCTCGATCTTGGGAGCCTTGGTGTGCCTAGACTTTTACGTTGCCGCTCGCTCTTGGGAACATTGGTGTTGGGAGTTATTTACGTCACCGTTCGCTCTTGGGAGTCTTGGTGTGCACGAGTTTGTCACGTCACCGTTCGCTCTTGGGAGCCTTGGTGGGAAGAGATTGTTACGTCACCACTCTCTGTTGGGAGCCCTGGTGCTCAGAGATGTTTACATTGCCGCTCGCTCTATGGAGCCTTGGCGAAACAAGCTTGTTACGTCTCCTCCTCCTCCGCCTCCTCCTCTTCCTCCTCCTCCGCCAGACTCCTCCTCCTCCTCCGCATCCTCCTCCTCTTCCCTCCTCCTCATCATCCTGCTCCTCCTCCTCCTCCTCCTCCTCCTCCTCCTCCTCCTCTTTCTTCTCCTTCTCCTCCTCCTCCTCCTCCTCCCATGGCTTCGTCCACGTTCCTCCTCCTTCTCCTCCTCCCTTGACATCGTCCTCGTTCCTCCTCCTCCTCCTCCTCCTCCTCCTCCTCCTCCCTCTCCTCCTCATCCTCCTCCTCTTCCTTTCTCCTCCTCCTCATCCTCCTCCTTCTCTTCGTCCTCTTCCTCCTCTTCCTCCTACCTTCCTTCCTCCTCTGCCTCCTCCTCCTCTTTCTCCTCCTCCTCTCCTCCTCCTCCTTCTCTTCTCCTCCTTCTCCTTCTTTCTCCTCCCTCCTCCTCCTCCTCCTCCGCCTCCGCCTCCTCCTCCTCGTCCTCCTCCTCCTCCTCCTCCTCTTCCTCCTCCTCCTCCTCCTCCTGGGGCCCGCTTGGGAGCCTCTTGGGGCCCTCTTGGGGCTCCGTTAGGGCCATCTGGGGGCCCTCTTGGCCGTGTTGGGGCCCCCTGGGGCCGTCTGGGGGCCATCTTGGGCCGTCTGGGCCCATATGGGGCGCCTCTGGGGCCGTCTTGGGACGATCTTCGGGACCTCTTGGGCCGTCTTGGGCCCGTCTGGGGGCCCTCTTGGACCGTTTTGGGCCCCCTTTGGAGCGCCTCTGGGGCCGTCTTGGGACGATCTTCGGGGCCTCCTCTTGGGCCGTCTGGGGCCCTTCTGGGACGGAAAAGGGGAGAACCCGAAACACGGGCAAAAGCCATAGGGAAAACAACGTTGTTGGCCTCCTGAGGCCCTCTCAGAGGCCCTCTGGAGAGCTTCTGGAGCCGTCTCGAGATTCTTTTGGACCGTCTGGAGGCCATATGAAGCTCTCTTGGGGCCGTCTTGGGGCCCTGTGGGGCTGTTTTGGGGCCCTCTTGGGGCAGTCTTGGGGCCCTCTAGCCGCTTCACCAGAAAAAATATGAAGAAACGGGCCATGGGAGCCGCCCAGGAGCCGCTTCACTCGATAAACAACGAGGCACGAGCGGCCATTAGACCACTGTACGCCCGCCTCGCCCCTCTCCTAGACCCCTCCCTAGAGGGCTTCGCCCCAACTCAACGTACATCACTCGAACCTCGCTCTTTCCGTCATTCCACGCGGAGAGAACGAAGAATGGAGACCTCGGCTGTAGTTTTCTCTGGTGCGCCATTGGTAAGGCCTCGGCTTCTGGAGAGTCACGGCTGGCCTTACCAGGCCCCTTTGAGTAGTCCGCCGGGTTTTTGGGACATTCCCAGACTATTCGGAGGCCTTGTTGAGACCAGCCGAGACTACCCAGGGGTGCTGCCTGTGCGCAGCCCGAGGCCTTAGTCTCCCTCGGCTTGCACATTCCGCACTTCCGCACACCGCCGCGGCCGCAGCGGCGGCCACGGTCGAGGCAGCAACGCGGCGGCACCTTACGCGCGGAAGGTGCGGACGGGGCAGGCCGAGGATTCCCACGCGCCGACGTCCTGGCTTCGTCTGAGTCCTTGCGTCGAGGGGGGCCTGCACTTGCGGGCTCCCCGAGCGGAGCGCCAGGGCGCGCTGTCCGGCTACGGCTTTCGTTGTGCCTGCGAGGTGTTCGGCTGCGCAGGGGAGGGACCCCTCGCCGGAGTGACCTATGATGTTGGCTCACAGGTGTCCCCCCAGCATCGGCGTGCGCGCCCGGGATCGTTTTTTTTGGGGGGGGGGGGGTCGGCGAGAACCCTGGTTATCGGGCCCGCCTCCTTCGCAGATAGCCCAATCTTGTCGGTTGCGCGGGTCCAGAGGGGGTACGCAGTATTGGTGCGCACGGGCATGCGTGGGGCTGCCGGGCTGCCCAACGCGAACAGGTTAGGCTATCCGTTGGCACCTCCCCCCTACCTCCAACCAGATAACCCGGGCCGTCGGTGAAATATGAAGATCTTAGCCGTGCAGCGCAAAGAGGGGCGCCAAGTTTCAAAAGAGCAAGCTGAAGTTTCAGCCTTGAGCCTGAGCTTCGGAGTGCCACTGTTTTGCTGCCAGAGCTTAAGCTTATGATTCAAGTGGCTTACGCCATTCCGCCGACCCCTAGAAGGAGTTAGAGTTTGAGGCGACCGTTGGAAATAGCGAAGACGCCTACGGCGAATCACCGCCGCCCCCTGCCTTTGGGATTCGCCCATGTGGCCGAGCGTTGTGGCAAGAGGTCTGCCAAGCTATCGAACCATGTGCTCCCCCAGCCGTTGTGGAAAACCTTCGGGGAAGAGCAGGCGGAGGAGGAAGAGGAGAAGGAGGAGGAAGTGGAGGAGGAGGAGGAGGAGGAGGAGGAGGAGGAGGAGTGCATCTTGGGTGCCTCTGGGGGCACTGTTGGGCCCTCTCCTTTTGGGAGCCAGGAGCCGCTTGGAAGCATCTTGGGGGCCTCCTTGGGCCTCTTGGGGGCCTTTGGGGACTTCGGGGGGGCCTTCGTTCGCCTTAGGGCATCCCTGGCCCTTCTGACGCCGTCGGAAGCCGTCTTGGGGGCCTCTCTAGGCCGACTTGGGGGCCCTCTCGGGGTGCTCCAGGGCCGTCTTGGAGGCCATCTTGGGCGTCTAGGATGCCTCTTGGACCTTCTTTGGGCCCTCTTGGGGCCGCCGTGGGGGCCTCTTGGGCCGTTCTGGGGCCATCTTGGAGGCCTCTTGGGCGATCTTGGGGCGATCGTTGGGGGCTCTTGGGCTGTCTCGGGCCGTCGGAAGGCAGAACAGAAACACATTTCAAAATTGTTGGACAACGCGAATCAATGATTTTGGCTTCTGAAGGCTACCCTGGAGGCCGTCTTGGAGGCCTCTTGGGCCATCTTGGAGACCTCTTCGGGGCCTCTTTGGCAGTCTTGGGCAGTCTTGGAGCCATCGTGGGCCGTCTAGGTGGCCTCCTGGCCTGTCTGACGCCGTCGGAAGCCGTCTTGGGGGCCTCTTTGGGCCGACTTGGGACCCCTTTGGGGTGCTTCAGTGCCGTTTTGGAGGCCATCTTGGGCGTCTTGGAGGCCTCTTGTGCTGTCTTTGGACTTTTTGGGGCTGCCTTGGGGGCCTCAATCTAAAGGAGGTTGGGCAAAGGCGAGAGGTAGCGAGCGTTTGTCCGCGGCCGTTGGTGTTCAAGCGGCCGGCCGCCAAGATTTGATTGTGCCTCACTGCGAGGCACAGGACTTACCATTGAGACCGAAAACATCATCGCTTGAAAGGGCTCGTCGCTCCCTCGGCTCTCTCTTGCTCTTGGGACTATCGTTGCTACGGTATAGCAGAGTTGGATACGGGGTTCGCCCCAGGCGAAGGGGGCCTCCCGACCAGCTTCAAGCTTGGTAGCGCAGCTGTCCTATGGAGGACAGCTTTCGCTCTACTCCTCACCATCCACGGCAGTGTCTGGTGGACCCCGGACATGGTGGAACATCAGGGCGCAGTGGCTCTGCGCAGAAGAATGTCTATACATATACACAATCGCAAGGACAGTTGAAGTCCTGCCTCTGCTCACGCGGAGGTGTCCTACATGAGTCCTAAATCTCTGCGCTACGACACTCCTGAAGTCCACCCACCTACTCCAGTTGGTAATTTCTTCGAAGACATTATGCATGGTAACGTGCGATGCGACATTGTGCCGCCTCCACCCCCACGCGAGCTGACGGCAACGTCACCGCACAAGCAACAGCAACATACAGCCGACTATGACTTACGAGGCCATTGGATCGGTGTTACGACGTTTGGCCTTCTATTGGTCGCAACTGGATGCGTTGTTGGACACATGCAGCGTGGCGGAGACGACGCACGTACTGCCGACCCCCACTGGGACCCTGCCAGTAATGTATATTTGTTTCTGCGAGTTCGCTCGCGAGGGACATGCTTGGATCAACGTGGCCACAGGCGCTATGTCCCCCTCCCAACAGGCTGCCGCTCCACAGCGTGGTCTGGGAGGGCTCGCAAAGGCCATGGCCATGAGAGCCCCCCCCCCGCAGTAACCAATTCCGGTGTTAATATTGGTGGTCGCCACACCGATGGCGCCGCCTATATCGCGTTCTTCCCCAGCAGGAAGTTCGAAAACCTGGAAGAGGAACGCCAACTCAACTCGGGAACGGTTCTCATTGACTTTCGCGCCCATGCGGGAGATCGGATCGACCAGGCGCTGGCCCGCTTCGAGACAGCAGCGTTTCGAAGCCGACGCCGCGAGCATCAACATCCAAACTTACAGGTCCTGACAGCTATAGTGTTGAGAGCCCTAGGTGTTGGTGCATCGCGCGCACAGCAACTACCACATTCATTGAACCACCGAATGCCAAGGACTCAGCAGCAGTTTGACGCCTCACAAGAGCGCACGAGGGCTTGCGCCCATATTGGTGAGCGACCGCCTGGCAACAGTGGTGGCGCAGTCAGTCATGGCCACCGGGCAGACGTCTATCATGTCGACACTCATGCGGGGCAACCCGCCGGCAACGTCTGGAATGACTATCCACGACCAAGCGAGGCCACCATTCTATTCAGCCAACGAGGTGGCCAGCCCGCGGGGTCGCAAGACTCCTGGGCTCGATCTCAGGGACCGTCGGCAATGGCGGCCCCTACCCAAGCCACTGCCCTCGCGAGCTCGGCGGGGCAACCCGCGGAGTCCGAATTTGATTCTGGCGCCGACGCTGACGTTTCACCAGACGGGGGAAGTGGCAACCTGGGTTGCTCCGACACGCCTGTGCATCTCACCGCTGAAAAGCAGCAGGCGCAGTGGGCATTCCTAGGGTGTCATTAACAGCCACTAGCACAAGTGCCGATGGACACGTTTTTATGAAGAGACCAGTTGAAAAGGTGACGTGCAGTCCGACGGGTGTTTAGGCCAGAAATCAGTGGTAAAGGCGAGGGTCAACGACGGAGATTGCATGGTAGAGGCGCGCTAACATTCTTGGCATCCCTTACGGGACCAGAGCATGAAGAAGTCTTCCCGTGGAAGGGTAGGGGCCGCAGGCCCGCCCCCGGAGAAAGGCGAGGGGCGTCGGGTTAGCCCGAGAGAATCCATCGGGAAAACCACGGAACGTGACATTTGCCATAGTACCCCGTATTTTCTTCGTGAGCGCCCCCAAGGCGATGGGAGTGGCCGGGGTCCGTCGATAGATCTTGCTCAAACCAATTTCGACGTGCAGTATTTTGATTGGGGGACTCTTCTTGCCGAATCAGAAGCCACCCCCGCGGCCGCCGCCCATCTCACGTCTGCGAGGCATCTCAGCGCGCCGACGAGCTCTCCAAGGACATCGACGTTGACCGCGGCGAGATAGACCTTGCAGCTTGTCTGCACATTCCGATCGCGGGGCAACCTGCGCACATGGAGATTATCGAGGACTACCTCGTGCCCGCCGACTCGGACCGCGAGATGGCTGGGGGGCCTGCGCACTTCGATGATTGCGAGCCCGATGGTTCTGATGATGCGATTCCGGCCGCGGAGGAGGAGTTCCAACGGGCGCCCCGACCGCGGGTGTCCGGGAAACCCCCGCGCAGGGACACTTGCGACGACGATCTTCTACGGGGCAACCCGCGTGACACGGGCGACCTTTTCTGAGCGTATTCAACATGAGTTCGGACACAATGAAGGCTCTCGCTTCACTTCTGCACTGCGTGACCAGTCTTCGAGCCGCCCGGCGTGGGGGCGCGCGCGTCGCATTGGTGATGGCGATGGAGAATGGGAAGCCGAGGGCCGCCCGCCACGCCGCCATCGGCGGAGTCATTCGCGCAGTCGCTCGGGCGCCCGCTCAGGCGGCGCCCGGCGCCCTCGTCCGCGCGATCCGAGAGCGTCGCCTAGAAGGGGGCGTTCGCGGGGGAACTCGCATCAGGATGACGAAAGCTCAGGCGGGCCCAATGGCCCACGCCGGCACGGACTGGCCGGTGAAAGAAAGGACGGGCTTGCCCGCCAGTATATGCCAGACGAAGACATGGGTTGCTGGCTGGAACAGGGCACCAAATCCGCCACTGGTGGCCATTGAATAATGCGAAGCGGGGTGAACACACGGGCAGCATCATCCGCGCGAACAGGAGAGGCGGTGCCAGGACCGCTGCAACGTTGAACAGGAAGGTCGCAACAAGAGCCTTCATTGCGGGCCGGAAGGATCTCGAGAGGAGGTCTTTGGATGCGAGAATTTTGCAGACCGCAGACCGAATTGCCCGATGGGGCGCCCTTCAAGGAGCCCTAACTTCGAGCGGGCCCCGCAGGTCTGGCCTGGATTACCAGCCGCCAGATGATACTCAGGCGCAATTCGTTGAGCGAGAATGGGAAACGCTCTATAATGATCACGGGCCTACACGGTGCAATCGAGCATACCACGGGGCCACGCGTGAAGCACAAGCGGCCTCTCCTGCCGGGCAAACCGCCTCTTCCTCTCACGAAGGTGCCGGCGAGTCCGCGGCTGAGGCGAGACTCGTGGCCTCGCGCTAGCTGTTGGTCCCATTGCCTGCGCATGGGTCTGAACATACACGCGAGTCCTCTAGCGGCGAAGCCGCTAGTCCAGACTTGGATGTCGATGCAGCGATCGCGGAGGGCATGGCCCTGGAAAAGGGCGCGACAATGGCGTGTTACAGCAGAAGCACTGGATGGATAACTTCCAAGGCGCACCGCAAGTGGCCCGATGGGAGATGCAATTTGGATTGCAAAAGGAAAGCTAGGGTTGAACACCTGGCACGTTTCCGACCTTTGCGGAAGCCTTCGTCAGACAGCTCCTCGCGCAGGAACGCGGGGGAACCCGCTGCGCCCGCTAGCGCGGGGAACTCCGCTAAGAACGCAGACGAGCCCCGGAAGCCCCCGAAGCGCTCTGAGAAGAAGCGCCCCTAGAAGGACATTGTTCTATCTCCATCATCGAGCGGCGCCCCGACCTTGGAGGGTGGAGGAAATGAGGCGCAGAGATCCGCGGGGGGGGCCCGCCCGTAGAACATGCCCCATGGGGCCAGCCGCGGCGGCCGCGGCGGCAGCTTTGCAAGGCAGCAGCGCGCCCGAGCCGGAGGAAGCTGCAACGCTGCGCGGCTTCACTCTTGGCAGGGCCCACTGGGGAGCTGGCTCGTCACCGCCACTGGGCGGTGCAACAATGCATCATGCCTCGCCTCGATGCCTCGCAGCCTGACGCGGAAGGGACGGCGCCCCGCACTGCGCCCAAGGCGCCGGGGCCAGCTCCGAAGGTGAGCGGACGCCAGTGCTTTGATATCCGCGAAAAGAACCCATCTGGACGCGAACGTTCGCCCGCAGCGCCCGCTGCTGCGTCGGCTTCTGCGGGGGGGGCCCGCTGCATCTGCGTCTGCGGGGCAACCTGCTATCGCTCCTGAAATAAATGAGGAGGGCAAGCGCTACTGGGAGACACCTGGCACCCTGCCGCAGATGATGGTTTACCCAGTGCGCGGGGCCACTGCTGACGATGGTTCGAGCCGATGCAGAGTAGTAGAGTGCCCATTTGCACGCAGCGCAACGCGCGCGACAGAGAAAGCCTTTCGACGCCGGCGCGTCCGCGAGCGGCTGCGGCAAGGGCGAGTCCTTAACTGCAGCAGTGAGGCTGAATACCTGTCGAGGACACTCTACGTTGCGAAAGAGGACTCACGGCTACCGAGAGAGCAAGATCCGCGCAAGTGATCGGAGTGGCTTACCACGGCCACCCGGCACGTACCATTCTACAAAGACGATGTCTCGTCTCGGTGGGCGGAATTGGTTACCTAGTTGGAGGTGTTTGACGGTTGAGTGTGTCGCAGCGACTTGCCGACAAATTGACAACCAAAGGACAATTCATATGATCGTGATAAACACCAGGGCGCCGTCAAGAAATGCCTCCTGGGTAGTCGCTAGGCGTGCCGCGCACTAGCTGCGCTGAAAATATGCGAGATGGTCGACCGCAATTCTTGCGCGCAAAAGAATCGACCCCATGTGAAGAAGCTCAAGTTCGGCAGGGACACCCGCCCGACTTCCTATTTGCGGCCCAGCTGTGGGCACAGCAGCCCAGTCATTAGACGCCCAGAATCATTGTGCTCTCGAGTGACAGACTTGATGGAGGCGGGAACACCCCGCTTATGCATGCACGGGACCAAATGGGCGCACATCCCGAGTCTATTGAATGTCGGTCTGCCATTCCGAGGCCAAGACAGTCTTAGGGAAGACTCGGGCAGACAGATGAGTCATGAATGCCCATATTTGCCTGTTGATGAGCGCGTCCAATCGGGCGTACGGATGGATCCTCGTAAGCCTCAAGAACTTGTTTCGAGATGGCATCCCAGTATGGCGATCCGCCAATCATATCATCATGACCTCGGGGGTGAAAAGGTCGTCTCCCGGTGAGTTCCCTTGTCCAACTCATCGTCGCATAGCACAACAGGTACGAATGTGCGCACTATACCGAGTTGGGCAGGTATGGGCCGATGATCTGCATAGACCTGTATACTGACACTCAGCAGGGTAACCTGCCAAGATTTAAGCTCGTACCGATGGAATGGTACGAAACACCATGCGATCCCTCCACACTGAAAGGGTGGATCATACGAGGCACTCACACTTTCAACCTGCGTGCATCCACGCTGAACTCACTTACAGGAGAGGTGCATCATGCCTCGAAATTCATGCTATAGGAGGTGAATCCAGCGGGGGCACCTGCAGACGGCTCTGATGGATCCTGGAATCAGGCCCAGAGTGCCGATGTGTCGGGTGCCACATCCAGTGGTGCAACGCCAAACGATGGGATTTTCGCGAACGATCCGCGGCGCAATCAGGCGCAGCAGCTACCTGTTCCCGCGAGGCAACCCGCTGTATTTGCGTCCATGCTTGGGCCCACATCTCCGTTTTGGTACTCCACAGAGTGCCGGTTGCACTCACAGCCTACAGGCCAGACTCCAGAGCATGAGGATAGATCCACAGCTCTACCAGGCCTTGCAAGCCACATCGCCTTTTGCACCCCCACGTGCTGCAGCGCAACAAACTGCGCCGACGTGGCAGTCAGTGATCATGGGCCAGTGCGGCAACGTGAGGCTCACGACGAAGGCCGCCCAGGGGGTCGACAGCATGCTGGGACAGCAGCAGCGGATGCAGAGCCAGATGCAGGAGGCTATGGAGAGCATGAGGCGGGATGGGACCGACTTGCCAAATACAAATTGGTCTCCACCTTGGGAGTATGTGCCTGACGCGAATCCGTCGCCGAACCATCCGAACTGATATAGATGCATACCTGCGTTCTTCAGCAATCCAACCTATGATCCGACAGCTGCCAATAGGCCGGTTGTGCCGCAGATGGGTTCGGCCATGTTCCCCGACAGTTACGCGCAGACGACAAGGGGTTCCTCGGAGCGGGAGTCAACCCGAAAACCCGTGCGTCAGGGCGACAGCGGACAAGTTTTCACATGTCTCAGCTCACAAAGGCAGCGGGATACGTGGCTGGCATTCCCGGCCAGGTGCCGCGCTACGGGTACCTGGCGACCCCAATGGACCAAGATGTGAATCCACATGGTCCAGAGTTCGTTGTGCCTGCGTCGCTGGGAGAGCTGCGTCCTGAAATATTGGCCATGCATGAGGCGCAGCAAGCAAATCGCTCAATGCAGCTCGCACGCCAGCAGCGCAATCGGGCGGGGCAGGCGCGCCGCGCGATGAACCGCGCGGGGGCACCCGCTGCATCTTCATTTGCGGGGCAGCCCGCGATGGGTCTCTCAGCAATGCTTGCTGTGGGGCCGGTAGCTGCGGGGCCACCTGCTACCATGCCAACGAGCTTTGCAGCTCCACCTAGCCGCTGTGCAATTGGAGAAACTACGTGTGAGCGGCAATCGCGCACATGGCTATCAGCTACGCCACCGATCATCAGTTTCGGTGGCTTCACGGAGTGTGCTATATGCCTTGCGGAACTTGCATGCCATGATCAGGCATGGAATCTCCAACGCGGCAACATTCCACGCGCTCTGTTGGGGCCATGTTGCGCAGGCGCACGTGGGCCGACAGCTGGATGGTGCCCCTAACGAGTCACTGTGTGCCGTATGCCGAGGCGTAGGATTATTCATAGCTGAGTTCCATCGCGCCTTCGCAGGTGAGCACAATGCGGATAGCCGGCATGATGAGATACTCCGCGGGGCCCATGGACTCAGGGACCTTCGTGAAGAACTAGACGGGATCACGGCCATGATGGCAGGATCCACGGCGCCAGCGAGGGCGCCTGTTAGTTCTGCTGGGCAACCTGCTGCACCTCCATACATGCGGTCGCAGGCGCGCAGATGCCGCTGATAGCTGGGTCAGCTGTCATTACAGGGACGCCTGCTGCATTGACACCTGCGGGGTTTCCCGCAATCGGCGCATGGCTCAGGCGCGTGGAAAGAGCCGACTCGCCGCATGGCAGAATTCGGGGAAACCCGCTACGGTCGCGTAGGATTGAAAGCCCAGTCAGCGCACGTTGGGGCGCCAGCGCCATATCCGAGCGCGACATGCCGCAATTGGTGCTGATGGTCAACGCGGAAGTCAAGAACGCAGCGCGTGCCGACGGGGACACTTTGGAGAACGTGCCATTGACTTTGCAGTACCCCTTTCGATATGAGATCTGATGAATACCCTTCTGAGTGGACTCTCCAGTACTATCCAATGTCAGGAGAGAACAGGGCGCACATGAGCGCATTTACCTGTATGACGAGGACACAGTGGATATTTGACCAAAGGCGCTGCAAGGGCACGCATGGCACAATGTTGTCCACCGTGCCGGGCATATTCGGTGACTGACATGAGTGAGCCCGAGCCCCTGGCAGCAAACAGCGGGGCAATGATTGATGGAATGCTGACTATAATGCTGGACATCGGTTGCAACATAAACATCATTGGATTGAATACTGCGCGGACATTTGAGCCAGCTTCACGCTCGCATGGTCACGACATCACGAAATCGAACCAGAGCAAGCCATGATGCGTGACTGGAGTGGGCGAAGGAGCCGCAGTGTGCAGGACATCAGTCGGGCATCAGGGCATTGCAGACTTGCCTGCGCATGCACGGGGCACCTTGCGGGGCAACCGGCAACCGGCCATCGCAGGGCTAGACACCTACTCAGCCAACGTGGCCGAGGGGCCTGACGAGAACTTGCCGGCAATCCTGGGACTACGGGGCATGTCTCACATGCGGGCCATCCTGATTCTTGAAAAACGGAAGCGACAAGATGGTCATCCCAGGTACGGACATGTACAAGCTTTTTTGGGGGTTAGGGCGCTGGTGTGGTTGACATGGTACAGACACATCAGGACACCTAGCGATCAAGGTGAATGATTACGGCGTAGCAACGAAAGCCGATGGAGCGACAGCTTTCGCCTTCACGGCCAACTCCTCAATGCGAGGAAAGCCCATGCTCGTCAAGGAGACTGCAGACACGGGGCCGATTGCGGGGCAACCTGCGCGGGGTTACCTGCCCCCATGTATGCCCACATATATGATGTCCCAGGACGCCAGGGGCATCAGCCACGCCATGTATGAGGATTGCATATGCGATTCAGTCCATGGCGGACAACGCTCCGAAGACTTGGTGGCGCAGGAATATGTTATATAGTGGCAAACCCACGCCCGTGGATCAGGACTTCGCCGCGAAGAACCTGCAGGCGAAGGTCGATGAGGCCATCGACAAAGAGCGCAGCAAGTGGATGCCACCCAACTGCCATGCGGGGCAGCCTGCTACCGCGGGGCAGCCCGCTGCATCGAGCCACGCCGCCGAGAAGTGCGACATCTGCACATCGAGCGGCAATTCCGCGGCCCACGGCACGGGCGCATGGGCGCCCCAATTCTTTGAAAATGAGCGACGGGGGCAGGCGCCACTCGCGCTTTCCCAGACAGGCCGACAACTGAGGCGCAGTCTACAGGCGCGGGGGCACCCGCGTACTTTCCCCCAGCGCCGGTTGCGCGCGCCAGGGGCAGCGGCGGACCTGGCTGTGCGGCGTCGCAGAAAATGATCGTTCATCTCATCGATATCACCTGGGTGCACTTTTCATTGGAGATGCATGAACAGTTGCACTGAATGCGAACTCGAGGACACATGTGATCGTACCACGCACGCAAAGGTTACGACCCCCAAGGGTACACAGTAGTTTGGTAGTTTGTTTTCGGGAGACGAACAACTGCCATGGGTGGCGACGTCCGCTGACTGGCAACGTCCGCTAACGGGCGGGGCCACATTATCAGCGCATCCAGAATTTTACGTTCAAAGCTCTGGCCTTACGCGCGCCCATTGTGCTTGTGGGGGCCCCAGGTTACTTCTGGAAACTTGGGGCCCATACGCGATGCGATTGAAGACTCAGGCCAGCAAGTCATGCGAATACGATGTTGTCACTCTGGTCTTAAGTTCGATCGTTCGAGTCGTTTGCCGAGTGGGTCGCGCTTGCAGGTGGCAGCAACGCGCGCGTCCCAGCCAATCTGCGGAGATTGCACCTGCCAGGTCGCGGGGGAACCTTCGGGGGGAAAACAAACAGACCATGAGTTAGATTGGCGCGGCCAAGGCGCCCATTTGTCGGAATGGCGAAACAAAACGATCCCTATCATGACGGCGCGGCTGATCGACCAAACATGTAGTCATAAGGAACAGCTAAACGCACAGACGCTGTGCATCTCAGCGTGCACACTCGAGTAGATGAAGGGGCCCAGACTTACGTCGGGTCTCCTTAGAATGGCCCTCATTGGGACCGCGCGGTACGCCGGGTGACGACGAATCTCGACTACAATGCTATCATACAGGATATCACCTGTCAGGGCCAACCTATCGGATGGAATTGCAATGCTCCGTTGCCGAGTGGAGTAACTAACATCAGTGCTCGGCTGTACTGGGGGCCTCCGGCCCCAGCCCTGCTCAGCAACGAGGTGCAGCGACCGTGCCCATGGCGAGTTGCGACCGATGACGATCGTCTTCCTCCCCCCTCGAGTGAGCGCGGCCGCGCGCTGCCCCCCATTCCAGCATTTCCGGCACTACGCCCGACAGTGAGCAACAACAGACAGCACTGCCTTCTGATGCCCGGATAAACCAGGAAAAAACAGAAAGCTGACAAAGAAGCCGGCATCGAACCACGCAAGATACCCAAGGAAGGCGAAGATGGCAACGACGATTGCGGCGAAGACGTGACGGGTTTTGGACGTGGAGCTTGCTGCGCTGATGTTCCATTGGACACTTGACAGTGATGAAGATAAGGAAACCTTCATTACACTACCAGCGGGGGCAACTTGCAGACACGCATCCTGGTCTGTGTTTCCATAATCCCAACCTTGTGTTACGGACGAAACACGATGGTATACGTGCTGGAATTGCGCGGAGGTAACGGGGGAATATCACAGTTCGCCTTCAGCCGAGGTTTATCTTCAGGGATAACCTCGACAAGCGTTCTTACGTCGACCTTGGAAACAAGCAAGTTCAGGATGCAGTAGTCAATTGAACGTATTTGTGTGAAGACAGTTGTCTTACATCCCCACCGCAGAACAACTGGACGACCTGCCTACTTCATCGCAAATGTCAACTAGGACACGTGGCATGAACATCACAAGGGGAACCTTCCACACATCAAATTTTGCGGCGGAAGGGTCGCCGTGCGTCAAGACGATGTTCGACGGTTCTACCTGCGAGAACAACCAATGGGTGCTTGGGTGGATGAAATGCCACCATGGGCGACACTAGCTAAGCGCGCGGGCACTCGCAAAGTCAGCATGGACCAATGCACCACGGGCCTTCGTGACTCCCATGGCGTAGTCATGCGTATTAATGGCCAACCACCGTTCATGTTAACACCGTTTGAGAACAGACGGTGCAGGGGCCATCGGCGACAGGCCTCGGTCTGCAACAGGGAATTCGCCAAGGCAGCCCAGTGCACTGCGAAGATGCAACCCCTCTTCGTTGAAGCAGTTCAAATTGCGCGCGACATGTTCGCAGTTAGCCGTGATCCTTCTCATGGCCATCCCCATGCGCAATCGGTTCTTGTCACGAACACACGCGGACCCGAATTATATGATCCAGCTATCCTGCGACATCCTGACGGACGTATTATGGGACCACCGTCGGAAGGACGGGAGTCCTGCATGTGCTGATAACGCCAACATGCACTTCCCATCACATGTTGGGGACCCTAACTCTGTAGGTGGGATGACAGAGAGGATTACTAATGGGAATGTCAAAGCTGCGAAAAGAACTATGGTGAGGCAAAGTCTGGCCACTTACTTACACCTGGCACATGCAAGTTTGCCAAACCGTGGAAGCTGCCCGACAACCGCGGACAGGTGCCTCCAGCCGCTGCTGAACCGGCAGCCCCACCACCTGCGGCGACAGCTGCTTCCGAGGCACCAGCTGCCAAACAAGGTACGCGGCTACGAGCTCCGAAGCCTGGCTCCAGAGCTGTGCCGACAGCAGTCGCGAGCAGCCACGACATCGCTGTAGGCAGACATGCTGCTGAACCGACATGTGGGGTAACCTGCCGCCCCGGGCGACAGCAGACGACTACCGCAAATAGTAGTCAGACGTGGACGAGAACAGGGAGGTGATCCATCTCCACCACCGCCTGCGGGTGACCCTGCTTCTCGTCCAAGGCTTCCAAACTGGTCAAGGTTCGGCTTTCAAATCAGTCCACGGAACTTACGTAGCCTTGATCCAAGCGCGGCAACGCGCGAGTTACGAAAACTACGTCTGCGGTGGTTCCACGCCAAAGAGCCTACGATGATACCCATCTTAACCAAGGCTGGTTTGGGCAGCGTTCTGTTCAATATGACAGAATGCGTCTGTGATACATGCCGGAAGCATAGGGCTTGGGAAGACCCTGGACATGTTATCATGCCGTCTACCGCATTTCCTGGCAAGCATAATAACGAAGTCGAATGCGACCTGAGTTTCTGCAAGCAGGAGGACCAGGTATTTCACAGCACCGACCGTTGCATTCGATGCGGTGCTCGAATCGAGATACAAGATGGAACTATGACCAGCAACTTAGACGCGCATCGTCATTGGTGGATGCAGTTCTGGCCTGTCAAATCTACTCTGACAGAGAAGGTGCTCTCAATAATGACACCGCAAAGGCAGCCCTTAAGACGCAGAGCGTTGAGCTGAGGATACGTGCGCGTGGGCAACGCGCCACGGCTATTGATGCCGGAAATGGCATACTACGGCACCTTATACCGTGGAGGCTGAACTCAGTATCTAGGTTAGACATACCACTTGTGCACCCGACTACTGCATGGGGCTCTGCTTGCCGCCAACGCGTTCACCTTCTTTAATGCGGTATTTCCATGCAGCGCACTGTTTGGCCGACAACTTGCGATGTTACCTGACTTGCCTGTTCTGTGCCATGAACGACAGCCGGAGACATCGGATCCTACTTGAGAACAGACTATACGCCGGGTAGTCATTGAGACGATCACCCAAGCCACCGCAGTAGCTACAACGAAGCGTGCATTACGGACCAAGACGGCCCTCATTGGTCAGCATTGCGATGGCAAAGGAGATCTGGTTGACCACCATCGTCCCACTACTACGAAAGACGACGTGGGGTGGCTGGAATGGACCCTCCCCGGTCGCGCGGAATGATCCCGACAGGGGTCAAGTTATCATGGGAGTCGGGAGCCGCGATGTTCGAGTCCAGCGCGGTGACGCAGGACGCCCGCTGTACATTGAAGCTCTGATCACTCGAGCGATTGGCTCGGACAACGCAGCATTACGGACTGTTAGCCAGTCTACCTGCGGGGCGACCTGCTACGACCTCTGGATGCTTCCGACCAAACAGGCGGTACTCCAGATGACGAGTGCGAGCCGGTTATCTTCTGAGTGACGCAATTCTTCAGTACCTCATCAGGAGCTTCTTCCGCATTGTAAACGTAGCTTCTGTTAGGTAGGCCAAGAGCATTCACGAGTTCTTTCCGGGGACGTATGCTGGCATTTTTGCATTGGTGCACTATGACAGCGACGTGAACCCAGGCTTCCACTACTACGAAGCCGAAGGCACCGCCCTAAATTTCACGACGTTGGATCAGCGCAGTCAAGAAGCATCCAGTGCCTGAAGTCCACCAAACCTCAAGCGGGCTTCGATCAAGACATGACGAAGTTCGAACAACTGGCCGACATGCCAGCGCAGGGCAATGACGCCAGGGAGGCCCCAGAAGTCGAACCACCACAGAAAGACGGCCAGCTTCCCACCGTCTGCGAGGAACCAGAAGCGGTCCTCGAGGCTCACATTTACGGCAGTGTGGACACATAACTACAAGGCGAGAGGGAACTGTTGGATGCAACTCCAATAGAGGATCTCTTTACTGTACCCACGCACCTGATTTCTGACAACAACGTGCTGGCCACAGTAGCTGAAGAACAGTGGGGGCACCTGCCTACGTAGGGTAACCCACTGGACATATACACGACCGAGACATGTAATGTCCCAGTTTGCCACGGACGAAGTTAACAGTTGCGGATTAGACTCTGGCGAGCACAGACGATGCGTAGAACTCTTCTTTACGGCAGAAGTGTCGAAGGTAGTCTCATCCGGACAACAGCGCGACCACTATGCGAGTATTTGTGACCGCCGTAGCTAAACAAACTGCGCTCGTCAAGGAGGCAACCTTCTCACGAAGGCAGATATTCAGGCAAATCCAGTCAAGGCGTCGAAGGCCCTATCGACTCAGCTCAAGACATGGTTTTACAACATGTGTTTCAATATACACGATAGATCCAAGTGTTCAAACAACATGACTTCGAGGTGCGTATATATGTGGAAGCTCGTCAATAAAGAACAGGGCGAGATGGAACGCGCCACCATATTATGATTGGTACTTCGGGTCAACATGGGCCTCAAAGCCTTCGACGCGGAAACGTTCTCAGGGGCGGCGCGACGGCCGAGCCTCCGATTGCTCGCTCGCGCGGCAGCGTTCAAGAAGCAGCGGGTTATTGTCTCTTTCCACACCCACATGGTCTTCCTGCAGGGATTTACGTAGCAGCTGCTTGCTGAAGCAAATTGTGAAAAAAAGAGCGCGCGGTGTGTTTCACATCGCCACCTGGCGCGGCATCTCCACGCAGATTTCCCCCAGGATTCGAGCGCTGGGATGACTCGAGACAGTGTTTGCAGTGCCTCAAACCAGGCACTGGTACTACGGGGGCACCGAGAGCTTTCTCACTGAAGCTCAGGGCGACCACCAGAGGTTTTTGCTTCCAACCCACGTCCTACGACGAGGAGCCCGAGACGAGCTCTAACCTTCTCACTGCCAAACACGTCGATCACAGAAACGTGGCCGGCACAGAGAACACCATCGAGAAGTGGGTCACGCGCGTTTAGGTTACTTTCGGGAAGTGTGAACTCAACGAACACACATATACCATTTGTGCCGTGCGATATGCGAAGGACAGCGACGGACATGTTACTCTGAGGCCAAGGCATGGAAGATGGTTACTGACATGTTTGTCAGCCTCACATGCGCTTTGGCTGACGCCCTGATCACGCAAGCGTGGCTGATGGTATATATTGCATCAATACAGCGTGTCCTAGAACCGACCAACATGCAAGTGCGACGACTGAGCGCGATTACTAGGAAGTTGCATGCCTGCCCTAAGAAGATCGTCTATCAAGCGATGACACCCACGGGCGATGTCGACCTGCGCAGCGACTCCGGCTACCGGCGTCTGGACGGAGATGCCGACGGCGAAGTTAAGGGTGGTGGTCTGTGCGGGGCACACCTGCCAAGGCTTGGACGCTCGCATGCTGGCAAGGCCGTCGCCCATCTTGGCGACGCGCGCTGCAAGTCTCATCGCTTGCAGGTCCGCTCGGGCAACTCAGCGAAAACACTTGCAGCCGCCCGCAAGTTGGAGGACTGCTATCCCACGGCCGTCACTCTGCACGAACTCCACGCAGGGCCGCTGACACTCACTCAACTGAAGGATATACTTGAGATGCGCGGCCTGAGCATAAAGGTCACTTTGGCCACTGATGCAGCATATGTCTTCCAGTCCTTGTCAAGCAAAGACTCGAAGAAGCCGGCTGAGTGCACACTTGTAGGATGCATCAGTTGGAGACGACAAATGATGGAGCGAGGTCTCGTGCATTGCGCACAGTGGTGTGACACTCTCGACGTGACTGCGGATGGCCACGCCCAGGGGAGCATCGACAGAGAATTGCTCTTACAAGTCACGGGAGGAGTGCAACCCTTCCAGCGCGACTTGAGACGACGCACTCCCTACAGGGTTGGCCAGACGAGATCATCTGAGCCACCTGAGGAGTAGTTATTTGCAGGGTAACTTGCCTGCGAGGTAACTTGCCTGCAATGTAACTTGTATCCGGGTCAACCCGCCTTTGTTGAGCCCGCCTGTTGCTGCCTACCTTGTGTATAATAGTGTTTTGTAGTATAGCTGCCGGCGGACTCTCGCTTCGTCTCCTTGCGCGACTCTAAAAAGGGTTGGGCAAATGCGAGAGGTAGCGAGCGTTTGTCCGCGGCCGTTTTTGTTCAAGCGGCGGGCCGCCAAGACTTGAGTGTGCCTCACCGCGAGGCGCACTATCTGCCATTGAGACCGGAACCATATTCGCTTGACATGGCTTGTCGCTCCCGCGACTTTCTCCTGCTCTTGGGACTACCGTTTCTACGGTGTAACAGAGTTGGGGACGGGCTTCGCCATAGGCGAAGCCTCGGGTCGGGCCATTTTGGAATTCTCTTTGGGCGATATTGGGGCGATCTCTGGGAGCTTTACGTCCGTCCCGGGCCGTCGGAAGACCGAAAAGAAGCACGTGTTCAAATCTCCGAAGCACCTATGGAAACTCATTGTTTTTAGACTCTTCGGGCTTTCCCGGAGGCCCTCTTGGAGGCTATTTGAGCCTTCGGGGAGGCCTCGTGGGGGCCTTCTGGGCAGTCTTGGGCCATCTGGGAGCCATTTTAGGCTGTCTTGATAGCCTCTCCGGGCCGATTGGGGGCCCTCTTGGGCTGTTCCGTTTTGGAACAGATTCGTGTCCTCTTGGGCTGGGCCTCTTAGCCGTCTCGGAGGCATGTTGGAATCCATTTTGGGCCATTTTGGGGCGAGAAAGGCATTGACATTTACATGTTCCGGGTGGCCGGCGCGCTGGGCCGAAGCCCCGGGGGGATTAAAAACAACAGACATATTTTAAAAAATTGGCACGCCAGGAGCCCTCGTAGCAAGCCGCCAGGGGGTGGCGGATAGAAGACGCCTGCGGCGAATTACCGTCGCCCCCTGCCTTTTCCAAAACGCCTCTGTGGCCAAACGTTTGGATCCAGAGCTTGGATAAGTTATCGAAGCATGCGTTCCCAGAGCCGCAGTGGAAACCTTGTCTGGGAACAGTTGGAGGAGCATGGAGCGGATGATCAGGAGAGGGAGGAGGAGGATGATCTAGGGCAGAGGAGAAGGAGGCTTCCTGGGAGCCTCTCCAGCCACCTCTTACTATAGCAAGGAGTCGCATCATCCTCACACGCAATGCACGCGCAACCTCTGGGACTTGTCATGGCACGTGCCCATTGGGACACGCGTGGTGCGCGCTTTCTCTGGGACGTGCTTCGTTCGCACCCATGCGAACACGTACGAAACACTACACGCGCACCCTTTTTGGACGTGCTCCGGCATGCATTCATGGGGACATTGGTAGCATTAGTACTCGTGATATGTGTTGCGGGTTCCGTTGGGGCTTTTTGGGGGCATCTTTGTCCGTCGCAGGGCGTTCTGAGCTCTTCTGAAGTCATCGGAAGCCGCCTAGTGGTCTCTCTGAACCGACTTGGGGCCTTCTTGTGATGCTTCAAGGCCGTTTTTGCGATGATTACTGATGTCTTGGAGGCCCAGGGGTTTTATTGTTGGTTGTTTTCAGATGTTCTTGCCCATGTCACGCCGTCGGAAGGTGTGTTGAGGGTATCTCAGAACTCACGCGTGGCTTATTGCTTGGACCAGCTATCAAACCAGCTATTCTCGGATGCGCGGTGGACATATGTCGGGGAGCACGTGGGCGATAGAAATAGCAACCGCTTGTAGTAGTCATGTGACGAAGAATAGTTCGAAACAAACAAGGATTGATTCGTAAAGCTCCCCTTGAGGTTATCTCGGAGGTTTGGACTGCTGACTCGTCCTGGGCATGCGCGCGGGGCCTTTTTCGGGAACGCGCTGGTGTTACACCAAAGCCTGTTCGCTTGATGTTGAAGGTTTCGCTGGCAAGTTCATTCCCCGAAGATGCTTATCCATGATTCGTTTTTGCCTAGGTCTTGTCTGGTTTAACCGGTCATGCAGTCCATCTGGTTCGTTGGGTCTGGTCTGCTTGGTTTGGTCTGGTCCGGTTGATTGGTTGGTCTTGGTTGTTTGGTCGACTGGCTACTGTATCCGGTTTGGCCAGTCTGGTGATGCGGTTGGTCCAACGAGCCTGTCGGGCTTCGCTTGCTCTGCCTGCTGTGCACGACCTCCACGACGACGAGCAGCAGCTGCACCAGCGGCAGGCAGTAAGGGCAGCAGCAACGGCGACAGCCCGAATCGATGAGAAAAACCCGAGGAGGATCGGTGGGAGGAGGCGGAGGGAGCATCCTACTTCGGCAGCCGTGTCAGTCCTTAATGCCCCGAAGCAAGTAAGGCGCTGGGACATCAGAGCTTTCCGTCAAGAGTGGCTTACGATAAAATTAGCCTCCAAAATTCACTCTTGCCGTCAGCCAACCCGCATACTTAGTTTGGATTAGCAGCTTTCCAAGGCTATCTTTGCATCCTTCCCCTTCGGCCCAGCCTTGGCCGCCTTCGCTGGCCGCACCCCGCTCGCAAGGTGTCGACTGGGCGTTCCAAGGCCCTCGCATCCTTATCGCGCGTCCTCATTACACGGGTTGACTGTAGGGCCCTTCCTGCGTGCAGTCGAGGTGTGTCGCCTCCAGGGCGAGGAGGCGCAGCGGAGCGACGAGCGGCGGGCGCGGATGGGCCACGTGTGGCGGGGCCTCTGCAGCGGCGGTGCGGAGGATGCGGCGCGGCCAGCGCCGGAGGCTCTGCAGGAGCTGCTGCGGCTCTACGACGAGGACCGGGTCGGTGCCAGGGGCGTCCCTGCACTGCTGCCCTGGAGAAGTCGTGCAACCCGCATCGTCGATTTTTCTCCTCCCTGTCCCGCGGCCGTTTCTCCTCCTTTTTCCTGCTCTTGCTGAATTAGCGATGCCGTCCCCCGGCTTGCCCGAGCGCACGTGCGGACTGTTTCTGCCGCGCTGCGACGTAAAAGTTGTTCCCGTCGCCCTTGGTTTTTGGTATGTGTTGGCCTCCAGGGGATGCTTCTGGGCCCCAGGACCAACAGACACTGGCCCGGATCAGAACACAGGGAAGTCTCCTTTACGATGTTTCGACATGATCTGCAAACGTAGCACTGTTGTTCGAGGCGGCGCGGCGGGCGCGGCGGGCGCGGGCTTGCCGGGCATGGAGGAGGGTCGCGGATCGAGAGGGCGGAGGGGGAGGAGGAGGAGGAGGAGGAGGAGGAGGAGGAGGAGGAGGAGGAGGAGGAGGCTTGAGGTCTCCCCAGGACTTCTCGGGGGCATCGTTAGGGGGGGGGGGGGCTCGGCGGTTTTCCGGCCTCGGGGGTGCCTTCCAGCGGCTGCGCCCCGCCGAGAGAGCGTTCCAGGAGTGCCCCGGATCCCCCCGAGCAGCCGGCGGAGAGCTGAGCAGTGGCCCGAGTGGCACCGGGGGACACTGCTCTCACCCAGAGCATCCAAATATCAATTTAAGGCTTGAAATCTCGAAATATCAAAATCTCGTTTCCGATATTGAAAAATATTGTGGCTATGCGAAAATATCAAATTGAATAAACGATATTAAAATATCAAAATCAATTCCAAGTGTTTTTTGAGATCTCAAAAAATCTCAGGGTGTGCGCCAGGACCCCCCGGTCGCCCAGGCACTCGTCGCCGATAGGGGTCCGATAGCCCAAACCTTTCTCCCAGCGTTCGGATCTGCTGCCATCGGGGTCGTACTGCCAATCCATCGGCGATAAGTTTTTTTCGACTCCTGGTCGAGTTTCCCCCTCGTGCGCCAGCCATCCCCCCGACCGTGCACCCTCACTTTCCAGGGATACGTTCCAGGGATGCCCAGGTGGCCTGCAGAGCCCCACCCGTCACGGGGCCCGGGGGGGCCTCAGAGAGATCCAAATTTCGACACGAGCATCCCGGGGCACCGTCGGCCATGGACACTTCTGGCACCGCCCCGACAGGAGGGTATCCTTGCGCACTCCATGCGCTTCCAGGCCGCGCGGATATTGCCACTCGTCGGACCTGGCCAAATTTTTTGCGGATACCGCTGCCCCCGGGGTGCGTTCTGACAAGGTTTCCGAGGCGAGTCCAGCCGTGGCGACGAGGGCCTCCCAGGAGGACCAAAAAAGCGAGAACGAGGCACGGGCAGTGGTACCGGTATCCAGTTGCGCTGCCGCGCGGTTGCGCCCTCGCGCTCGGGCCGGCGCGGTGGGGGAGCCTTTTGGGCGGGGGGGGTGGGGGGGAGGGTTCACGGAGCCCCACATCCGCAAGCCTCGTTTTTGGGACAATTGCTTGCTTGTAAAGGCCAGACGCAGGGTCCTGGTCACCAGAATGAGCGCTTTCTGGGGCTCCGTCCGTCGGAGGGCCCCAGTGATCGTTTCGCGCCCGACGCACGTACACGAACCGCTGCAAGCGCGGCACAGTCGGACCGAGGTATAAGATCGAGTTCGGTTCGGGGAGGGTGCCCTGCTATTGTTCGTGCTTGTTGGATGCTCTTAATTCTGCACCCTGGGGAGGGTACCTTCGGATGCTCGTGCGTGTTCTGGCCGGCGGAGGGTCTCGTGCTCTTGAAGGATGTCATTACGGCCCAGGTCCGGCTGCAGCGGACCGTATGCGCCTACAGGCCACTCGCCTCGCGCTGGAGGGGAGCACGGCGCCCGAGGAGGCGCTGCAGCTGCACGGGGCCGCGCTGGGGCACCTGGCCGCGTGGCTGGGCGAGGAGCACCCCTCGGTGGAGTGGTGGAGGCGCAGGGCCCCCGAGCAGTAGGTCGGAGGAAGAGGAGGTGCCGCCATCGCTACCCCCGACTGCACGTAAGAGGGACCCTTCGCCGGAGTGACCTTTCGGCGGCGAGCGAGGGGGGGAACTGAGAAGGAGAAGGCCTTCTCAGAAGGCGGCGGGACTTCTCAGAAGCCCTCGCGCCTTCTGAGAAGTTTTTCTTGTCTTCGGGGAAGGCTTAGAAAACTTCTCAGAAGTCCGGGTGACTTCCCAGCCTTCTGAGAAGACACGCCCCTTCTCACTTCCCCCCCTGGCTCGCCGCCTAACCTTTGCTGCGGGCCCATCGGGGCCCCCACGATCGTTGAGCGTTTTGCGATGGCGGCTGCTCGCGCACTTTGGATTTGGCCGTGTTGCGCCCCCTGCCTCCGAGCACCCAGGGCCATTCTTTTGCCCAGGTCACCCTTGAGGCGCAGGCCCCCCGAGCCGTAAGTCCGAGGAGGAAGAGGTGCCGGTACCGCCACCGCCACCCTCGCCCGGCCTTCGTCTCCGGGGGCCCTCCTGGGAGGCCCTCGTCGCCGTCGCTGGGTGCGCCTCGAGCTCCTGGACAGAGCGCATCCCAGGAGGGTCAGGCGCGCAGAGATCCCGGGGCGCTGGGGCGTAGGCGCGACGCCCGCTCGCGCGCGCGCGCGCCCGGGCCCGCCCTGGGGGAGGGAGATCTGCGAGCCTTGGGCGGTGTGCGGCGGCAGCACAGATCTCCGACGATACTCTCCAGGCTTTCCAGGTTGGGCCCGAGTACAGTCAACCTTCCCAAGGGTTACCCTTGCATCCTTTCCTTTCGGCCCATCGCTGGCCGCTTTCGCTGTCCGCGCCCCGCCCCCAAAACGTCGATATGGCCTTCCAAGGCCCTTGCATTCTTACCGCGCATGCTGATTACACGGGTTGATGGTAGATGGGGTCGGAGGATCGCGCCACATCGCCGATGCATCGCCGATGCGGTTCAATTCGGAGCCCGATGTTCTCCACACCGACGGCGCCGATGCATTGGCGATGCGGTGCGAGGCTCCGACCCCATCTACTCGGAACCCATGCAGGAGGCCGCTATACCCTGGATGGGGCATCTGTTTGTAATGGGAGGGTGATTGAGCGTCCGACGGAACTTGCCCATCCCCCTCTCCCCCTCCTCTTCCTCCCTCTCCTCCGCGGGCCGCTCTTCTGGATCCAAATCCTTCCTCATTTTTGCCGCTCTCCCCTTTCCCCTCCTCCACCTTCCCATCCTCCTCCTCCTCCTTCCCCTCCTCCTTCCTCCTCCTTCTCCTCCTCCTCATCATCATCCTCCGGGGGCACGACGGGGTGCCTCAGCCTCCATCCTGCACCGCGTCCTCCCTCTGCACCCTACCCTCCGTCCGTCCCTCACCTCTCGCGCCGTCATCCCCTCCCTGCTGCCCGCCCCGTAGCCATTGTGGCTCAAGACGGGAGCTTACCTCCCCGTCCCGACTCCAGAGGCTCGAGGTCGAGGTGGAAGGGCAGCCCCTTGCCAAGGCCTGGCTGCCTCGACCTGGCATGTTGTGAGCTCCTGGCGAAGTAGAGTTTTCGCCTCGTCGAGGCATTCGTGAGCTCCTGGCGGAGCAGGAAGAAGCAGATCCGGCCAGCGGATGGCCCCGACCCCTGATGAGAAGGAGTGGGGTGTCCTATTGGGCCCGAGGAAACCCGAGTGGTCATGTGGTTCATGCGCGCACTTGCACAACGAGGCGTCGAAGATCAATTGCGAGTGCGGGCGGCCGGCGCCTGCACACATCCGTGCCCGAGCTGTCATTGCCCATAAATCTGTTGGCAGCAGCTGGACAAGAGTGGTGGCAAAGCCCGTGGTAAAAGGCAAAGGACGTGACCAGGCTGAGAGTAAAGGCGGACACAAAGGAGACAAGTTCACTGCGTTGAAAAAGAAACTGAGTTCCTTGGTCGCTTCGCTCACCAAAAGTACAGTTACGAGCTCTACCCAACCTCCGTCGACCCCACCGTGAACGTCGGAGGCAGCTACCATGGTCCGAGCGGCAGCCAGCACAGCGGCTCCTGAAAGTGATGAAGGGCGACGAGCTAAAGTTGCGCTGCAAGTTCAGGAGTTGGAAGCGTCGATCAAGTCGAAGGCTATATACGATGATCTCATCCGGGACAGTATGGAGAAGAAGCTCGCGGACTTGCGGGACCAGCAGAAGCTGCTGCGGCCGCCGCAGACGGCCCGTCGCCCAGAAAGGCGAAGGTGGTTGCCGAGCAGTTGGCGAAGGACTTGGCGGAGAAGCGTGGCCAATATGAAAAGTTGCGTGTGTCGACCGAGGAGCGTGAGCAATCCTTGGCCGCCAAGATGGAGCAGGTGGTCACTTTGCAAACTCAGTTCGACAGGACGGCGTCGCTGGTCTCAGACAAAGCCAGTGGCGGAGGCGACAGCAAAGCACCAGTGCCAGGATGAGTGCTGCTTCATTTTACATCGGCACCTCAAAAGCAGAAACACCAAGAGGCTGAGGCGTTCCTCAAGAGCGAGATATGGACGAAGCTGCAGGAGCACATCCGCGTTGTGCACAAGGAAGCGACCCCCGATGTTGGCATGGGCTCCGAGGGCGCTGCTGCTGCTTGTGCAAAGGCGATGGTGCTCGGGTTGATGCAGGCGGCCAGCCAGGCCGAGAGGATGCCGCTGCCGACGCTGCCAAGCACAAGCGCAGCAATGAGCTCAGCGAGCTTTCTGAGGAGGAACGAAAGAATCCCTGGGCCAACTGCAATCGCTTCGAGAATTTCGCTGCGAAGTTGGAGGAGCTCTACAGCACCGAGAGGGCGCGGCATTCCTGCCGTTGCTGCGCCAGGTGTGCTTCATGTGCGTGATTGGTCGGATAGTTCGTCTTATTCGCGCCAGACGACATGGCCCAATGACGGGCAAGCTGCAGCTGCTGTTCGTCCTCTTCTCGGCGAGGGGGGCGAGAGTGCAAGGCGCGCCTTCCTTGCAGGGCCGACTGCCGAGGGCGCCGCGCCCATTCCATGGGGCAGGTGCTCCTGCCCCTGTGCGAGAGTACGATGACCATGTTTGCCTTCTGCCGCTCGTGACCTTATCGCCCGTCAGTGTCCCCGCCGTCGCAGCCTGCTGTTGGGCGAGATGCGGGCGGGCGCGTGCTGGAGACCCTCAATTGCACTGGTGGCAAGGGCACTCTTAAGGAGAGACTGAGGACAACTCGAACCTTAGTGTTGTTTGCGCAAGGGCTTCGGACATGCAGCTGGTCACGTGGAGGCGATTCAGAGCTGGGCGCAGGCGCGCGGCTGGAGTCGCATTGCCTTGCCCTCCTTTCCGCGCGCAGGCAGTGCGCCCAGCGCACGTGCGACAGTCTATGCGCGCAGTGCGCGCGGCCTGCGCGCGCCGCAGTTAGGCTGTCACGAAGTGTGTGAGCGTCGCGCGCAGCGCGTGCAGCTCGATCTCCCAGGTCGGCCCTCGCCCCACCTTTTCATCTTATACCTGTATCTAAGCATAGGCCCTTAGGGCAAGAATGCCGCGCTGATGGCGGCTGCAGGCGCAGTTGCTGAGGGCGTCGAAGGGCCATGCGCTGTTGGAGGTGATTGGAGCGTGGCCCCTGGTGAGGTTGAGGCGCCTGGCTTCTGTTGCTTTGCAGGTGCCACTCTTGCTGCAACGAAGCTGCGCGCCTGTCACGGTGGCGCAGGTAGCTCGGCGATCTAGTTTTTCGGGCTCAGTGATCCGCGCGCGCGCGCGAACAGGCATGTTAAACTCAGGCCCGCGATGGTCGACCAGGCCACGTAGACCCGTGCATGCAGCCATGGCCAGCCAAGGGTACCGCGCGCAGCATGTAGGATATACTGTAGCCCCTGCTCTGCCAATGGCACCCCCGTTCGGCCCTCAGCCCTCGCCGCCTGATTGGGTACCTGCTAGGGGGTCGGTGGAGCACTGCGTGGAGTTGGCGAGCGATGAGGAGGCCGATCCACGGGGTAGCACATCATTTATTCAGCTTTATTTGGGGCCGGTGCGCCCAGATCGCTGTTCGGCACATCGGCGCCTGCACTCGTGATGCGAAAGATCACTTTGGTGGCTTCGGGCGCCAAGTTGCGCCGCGCTGGGTCAACGTCGAGTGCTCCTTGCCTCGCGAAAGCGAGAAGCGTTTAATTGTTGATGGCTTGCAGTGGATGCGGAATGCAGTCGCTAGCCCTAGCCAACCGTGCTAGGTCTCGGGCTTGATTCATCCAGGGCTCGGTCTAAGCGCTCGGCTTGATCATGGGGTCAACCAAGCGCGCAGAATGTTGCGTTCTGAATTTACTTGAGACCGTTGAGGAGCTTCGCGAAGACATAGATGCTGATCCTTCGGTCGCAGCCAAAGGCGCGTTAAAAGAGATCCAGAACAGCTGGGGCGATAGGTGCAAGCGGGCTAGTATGGGGGGAGCTCGGGGCTTTCACAAGGTCACGGAAGTTCGGAGCTTTGTTTCGCTTACGGTTGTGCACGACCCTGAAGGCCCCAGCGCTGGTCCTTACGGCGTAGCGCAGTATGAGCTGCAAGTATGCGGGAAGCTCTGGCGAGCAACCGCCTCCTTACCGGTTGCCTGGATCCCTGATCGGCCAGAGTTTTTTGAGTGGCCCCAGGCGAGGTGCGCAAGGTTATCCAGAGTTTCTTGGGGTCCGCGGCCAGGTCCTTGGACCAGTTCATCCGAGGCACTCCATGTTGCTCGATGGTGAAGGCCTCGATTTGCTAGCAGGCTCGCGGCAGCGCTGTGAGGCGAACAGCTTTTTACCTAAATCGTTACTTTGGGTGGTGATGCCAATGTTGCCTAAGCTCCCCACTGGCCATAGGCTGATAGTGCCATGTTGTAGCATGTATCGGATCTGGCAGAGGCTGCGGCGGTCGATGCTAGGTTCCCTTATGGAGGAGGTGAAGCGCGGGCACTGGGGGGCTAGTCGGGGGAGGAGTTCCGTGGACTTTGCGTGGGCGCAGGCGGCGCGAGCTTAAGCTGATGTAGTTGCGTGCCGCTTCAGTGTCCTTCTGATAGCCGACTATTCCAAATGCGATTAAACGATCCACTTTCTCGAGCTCCGGGGTGAGTTTCTCAGATTGACATGCCGTCTCAATGCATGGAGGGCTCTTCGAGTGTTGCGGTTGGGGCAGTGCCATTCAGAAGGGGTCGCGCATGAAGAATTCGGGTCGCCAGCAGGTGATTGCTTTAACGATGTCAGCATAATGTGATTGCGGCCGGTTTGTGTGATGCATGGATGCATGTGTTGCTGGTTTGCGGTGTATGTCGTGCATCGACGGTTTCGGCAGTCAGATCTCGAGCTCCAGGCTTGACGGTGCGTCGCGCCTTGCGATTGCAGCTGGCCGCGATTCTTACGACACAAGCAATAGACTTAATGCAGCAAGGAACGATAACATGGCAGCCGTTACGAGTGAGATCTCACTTGCACGCGATGTTGTCCGTGGCCTGGGGCTCGGCCTCGGTCGCGCATCCCGGCGTCGATGACTGCGCTGGTGGCATGAGAGCGGCTGCCCGTGCTCGTGAAACAGCGGTCTCGGCTTTGTGGCGTGAAATTGCGCGTTCAAAAGCTTGGTAGGTTTTAAGTCCAGGGCCCCCAAAAACAGAGGCAAATAAAGGTCCCCCACATGTCATTTGCACTGCTGTTGCTCCTGCCTCTTCGTGCAGTTATGAGGTTTTGGGTTTCTCTGTGTTTGGCTCAACACTGCGCGATGGGCCCAGGCTCGTAGATCGCCGCCTTCCCACGGGAACTAGCGCGACGGCAGAGTCTGGGTTGCACGGAGAGTGGGACACGAGAGCTGCCGCCAGCCCAGCTCCCCAGTGGCGTCGAATGCTTGGAATCCCAGGTCAGTCCCAGTCGGTTTCTGATCCCTTTCCAGGAGCTCCTCCAGCTTTGGGGGCAGGCGAAGGCGAGCGACGCGGGCGATTGAAAATCCAGCCGCGGCCCTCTTGCGCGCGCGACCTTGTCGGCCCGTCGCGCTGGATGAAACGCGGTGTCAGGAACGCAGTTGATCGACCATTGGGGCTGCGCGGTGGATATCAGCAAGACCCCTTCCTCGCCTCCTCCTCGATCTCCTTCGAGAGGGTCTGCAGAGAGGCCGACTTTCGATTTGCGCGCAGGTTCGGGCACGCGCGCGGTATGCGAGTCATGTTCGACGTTGTGCGTAACGGTATGTGCGTGCGCTCCGAGCGCCGCGCCCGTCAGCAGCAGTTCCTTTTGTCGGCGTGCGCCGCAGATGCGATATGGATAGAGGCGCGCGCGTGCGATGCAGGTTACCTCGCCGTCGGCGATTTTAAAGGAGGGGGCGCGCAGTGATGATCGTGTGTTCGCTTGCGGTTTGTTTGCGTTCTCGGATGATAATGCGGCCCCTCCTGCTACTCACTTGACTTGTGATGTCCTAGATCGCCCGAGGAACGCGCGCCCCTTGCAGGGGCAGCGGTCGGACTCGACGTGGCGTCCGGCGGCAGCTGCGCGAAGCAGACCCTCCGCTGTCCCCATCGTGCGTCGTGGGTGATCGCCTTTGTAGAGCCAGGCAGCGATGCTCTCTTAGCTAGCTCGATGGGCATTATGCCTGGGGGGCTTCCCCCAGACCCCTGCGATGGCAGAACATGCTGCTGCGGCACTTGTCGGGCAAGTTCCTGATCGGCCCACCTCCTTGGCACTGGATTGTAAAGCTGTGATTTGTCGGACCCAGAGGCCGCTTTGAAAACAGATGGCAGGATCCAATCAGTATGTTGGTGCGCGGCGGTTTGCCCATGCGCAAGCAGGTACTGAATTCTTGCCAACCTTCCATGTGAAGGCTCATCGAGAGCTGTCTGCCCATGATGACCGTAGGTTGGGCTCTGCGAGCCGTGCTGTGGATGAGCATGCCAAGAAGGCCCTCGAGGGCCATCCAAGGCCTTTTTTTTTCCAGTGTTTTTTTTGATCATGCTGAGCTTTCTCACAAAACGAGCCGACGTTTCTGTCAAACTCGCTTCTGGGATTTTGTCTCTGTTCCAAAACGAGGCGCCTGCCTCTTTCACCTCTGCTGGTCGAAGCCGCCAGCAGAAGACATGGCATCTCTGGAGAATCGAGCCAGGCATTCAGTGTTGTTATTGTTGGACGTTGTGTGATCGACCCGACAGGCCCATGTTCGGTTGCAGGGGCCCGCTTGCCGCTCTCCAGAAGCTGCTGCGTGATCCCCTTGGGCACCACCTCGTTGCCGTGTTGGGCTCGGCTCTTGAAGCTCCTCGGTCAGACCTGGCCCTGGGGCCCAGCCGTGAGCAGCAGATTGTGCGTACCAGCTGCGAGAGCTGGTCTCAGGGGAGGGCCCTCAGCTCGCCGAGGTCTGCGGTAAGCTTACACGTGAGGGACTGGATGTCCCCAGTCGTTTCCGCAGAGGGCTCGGCCCGAATATGAAGGGAAAAGCTGTGCTCGATAAGACGTCGCTTGTGTCGCAGCTAACTGTTGCGCGCGAAGCGGATGATAAACCCGAGTTGCGTGTCACCTCAGTCCCGCGCTCGTTTTCGGATTCTCCTTCGGCCCCCGCACTCGAGCAGCGCATGGCTGCCTTTGCCGCCCGCGTCAAAGCTAAAGAGGAGGCAAGAGTCTCATATTAACTCGGGTCGATACCCCCAACTTTTTTGGTGCTGTCACCTCCCGACCTTTCAATGCGCCGTCCATCCATCCATCTTTGTTTCCCCCCCAATGCGCTCTCCTCCCCCCTCTGGTGCGTCCGTTCTCTTCAGTCGGGGCGGTGAAGAAGGAACCCTTTTCGTTGGGGAGGTACTCGGTGTCCCTGAATTGTTTCATAATTTGCTTAAGATTTCCCTTAAGTTTTCGATGGGAAATCGAAGTTTAACTTATGGAAAATGGGGCCTCATTCCTTATTTCGGGTTCCTTAAGTCAACGCCTCGACTGTACTTCCCCTCCGTCTCTGTCAGTCCCCCCCCCGCGGGATCCCTGATCCATCTCGTCTCCCTCTCCCTCTCCGCTCCCCCACCCCTTCCCTCCCTCCCCATCTCCCCCCCCCTTTGCCTTTTCTCCCTCCTCCCCCCGTTCGTCCCTGCCCCCCTTCCTGCCCTCTTCTCCGCCGTCCCCGTCGCTCTCCCCATCCCTGCCCCCCTCCCCCCCCCAGCCGTGGAAAAGTGCGCTGCCGACGATCGCGCGCGCGGCCCCGCCAGGCCGTGCACCGAGGTCGCACGAGGTGTGCCCGTGCTGCCGCGAGGGCCCGTGGGCCCCCTCCCGCTCGGGGCTCAAGAGACGGGGGTTGATGCAAAGGGGGGTCCGCCAGAGAGCGCCCCAGACATGCGACGCCCTGATTTTGTCAATACCGGGTGTGCTGAAGTCATGACCGTTTCCCCGGGACAGGTTTCTCCGGAGGCCGAAGATCCACAGTAACCTCGCGCCCTTATTTGTGAACCACGCGATCGTGTCTGGGGCCAAAATGTTGCAGGATCCTGCGGAGCCACGGGCGCACTGACCCGGGCTTGGGTGCAAGATCCCGCAGGATCTTGCAAAGCCTGACTGACCCGGGTCTGGATTGACCCGGGTCAGTGGATCCCCGACCCCTTGCCCATCTCCCCCACCCCATCTCCGACGCGCCGCGCGGCCGAGGCGGAACATCGAAAGGCAGGACCACGAGCACGCAGAACGTCTCAGAGTCGTTCCGAGGTCCTAGGCTGTCGTCGGACACGTCTCCTGTGCGCTTCTGGCTCGGAAGCTCGGCAGCGTTCAGGCGTGTGCATGGTGTCTCGGCGAGGACCCTCGAGGAGCAGCAAAAAGCACGCTCGAGACCGCGAAAACGCACGGGGAGTGAACGTCCGAGCGATGCCAAGTCCCCGTCCCTTCACTCCCCCCTCTCCCCACCCCTCCCTCCACTGCCCCCCCCCCTCCTCCGCTCCGCGCCGCGCCATTTCGCCCCATCAGTCCCCTCCCGTATCGTCTCCGCTGCTGATGCAATAGCCTCCTAGGCCGCGGCCCCGCGCAGCCATGGCCTCCGAAGGCCGCCGCGTTCGAGGGAGACCGCGGCGGAGGGAAGAGGCGGCGGCGGCGGCGGTGATGGCGACGGCAAGGACAGCGGCGACGCTAGGCGGACGGCGGCGGGCAACGACAACAACGGGGGGGGGCGGCAACGACGACACGACAATGGCCGGCTGGGTGGTGGGGGGGGGGCTTGGGGGGTGTGTTGTTGCGCAAGTCGACGGCGGCGGCGGACGGCGGCACGAGAGGTTCCGGCGATTCCGCCCCCCCCCCCCCACCCTCCCACGCCACCCCCGGGTCGGGCCCGCGGCGCGCCGCGGCGGTGGGGCCCGCCCCAGCCAAGCGAGTGTTTGTCCGCACGTTGGGGTGCCGTGTCGTTTGGGCGAGGCGGAGGGAGGAGAGAGGGAGGAGGAGAGGAGGAGGGTGGAGGAGGGTGGGAGGGAGGAGCGAGGAGAGGACGCGAGAGAGTATGGGAGGAGAGGCTGGAGAGAGGGAGTGTGGGAGGGAGGCGCGGGAGGGATGGGAGGAGGAGAGGGATGGAGGGGAGCGACGGAGGAGGGAGCAGGTGAGATTGGGAGGAGGAGGAGGGGGGGGGATGGAGGGCGAGGAAGGAAAGGGGAGGTGAGCTCAAGCTGGACCGGGACCGCCCCGATGGGGCAGACGCTCGCGCCGCGGCCCGTCAAGGCAGAGGCGGCGGGCAGCCGCACCGAAGCGCGCCGCCGGTGCGGACGCGGACGACGAGCGCCGCCTCGGCACCGACTGCCGACCGCCGCCGCGCCGGCGCGTGCCGGCCCCGCCCGCGTGGCGTGCGCGTGCTCGCGCGCCGTGCCGCGCTGGGTGGGGGGCCGAGCGCCGCCTGGCGTGGCGCCTGCCGCAGGCGCCGCCCGCGCCCTGCGCGGGCCACGGGGCGCCACCGAGGGCTTCCGGGCAGGTGGGCGCCAGCGCGCGGGGGGCCGCCATGCGGCGCCCGCGCCGGCCTGCGCCGCACCGCCGCCGCCCGCTTCCCCAAAGTTTGCTCGGTTGATTTTAAGATCAGGTCAGCGGCCGTTGCCTTGGAGAGAGTATTGGGTCCATCCTCTCTACAAGAAGCTTGCTGTCAGTTGCCCAGATAATTACCGGGGCATCCAGCTGACCGCCCAGCTCTCTAAGGTAGTTGAACGAATGTTTTTGCCGACCAGACGTGGGAGTGACCTTTCGCCAGGGTGGCCTCTGGCGCGGGCCAGTGTCAGAGGAGGAGCAGGTGCCCCTACTTCTGCCCCATCGCCCGTACTCCCCTTGTTCCCCGGCCTCCTCGGAGGCCCTCGTGGCCACCGCTAGATTCGCCCCGAAATCCTGGCCAGGACGCACCCCGGGAGAGGTCTGGGGCGCAGCGGTATCGGTGCCTTTTGGTCTCCCCACAGTTTGACGGTGGGGCCCCCGATCGCTGGACGCGAAGCGGTGGCCGCGGCTTGCGAGACCAGGTTTGGCCACCCCGCGTTCCCCGTTGAGCCGCGCACCCAACGTCACTCTTTCATGGGGTCACTCTTGCGTGTGGCCGAAGCTCGGCCACCACCAGCTCCGAGGCCAAGGCTCTGGACCTCCCAGATGGGGTCGGGGCAGATGGGCGGAGAGGCAGGAGGTCATGATAATGAAACGATGATGATGATGATGATGATGATGATGATGATGATGATGATGATGATGATGATGATGATGATGATGATGATGATGATGATGATGATGCTGATGATGATGATGATGGTGATGATGAAGATGATGATGATGATGATGATGATGATGATGATGGTGATGGTGATGGTCATGGTGGTGATGATGACGATGATGATGATTATGATGATGGTGATGGTGGTGGTGATGATGATGATATGATGATGCGTTCCAATATCTTCATGGTTTCCAATATTCTCGAATGTTCTACACGGGCTGCAGCAACGAGGGCCGCCAGACACATCCTGAGACAATCATGTCATGGCACAAGTCTCGTCCTAGATGGTGTCGGAGGACTGCGCCACATCGCCGATGCATCGGCGGCGCGGCTCGATGCTTGATGTGAAGCCCGATGTTTTCCACGCCGACGGCGCCGATGCATCGCCGGCGTCGCCGATGTATTGTCGACACACGCGTGGACCCCATTTTGCACAACCCCATGTGGGAAGCCTCCATCGCTACGGCCCTCCAGCGCTGCCCAGCGGAGGCCAAGGCTCAGGCGTCGCCCGCGGAACCCGGCGTCGCCTGCGATGGGATCCTCGAGCCGCTTGCGGGAACGTGCACGTGCGCCACTGCTGGGGAGCCGAGCGTGGCCGCACCGAACCTCAGTAGGATGGCGCTGCTGCCAGGCCGCTGGCGGCGTGGGCTGCCAGAAGTGCCCCGCCGCCCGCGGCTTCCAAGGCGGCTCGATACCCGGCCAGCGTCGCCGGCAGCGGTGCGCAGCGGCGGCGCCCGAGGAGGGGGTTCCAGCGCTGCGGCCTTGGGCGAAGGCATCAGAAAGTCAGAGGTTGTGAGGTGAAAGGGGAGGGATGAGGGAGGAGCAATAACGAGGCAGCCGACGACGACGCTGATGATGAGAAGTCTCTTTGTGAAGCTGCTTCAGACGAGCCTCGAGCGCATCCAGGAGGCCTTAAGGCAAAGGTTCTGCTTTGGACAACGTTGGCTGCAATGATGACAAAGGGTGGCAGGCGTTTCCAGGCGAGGGTGGGTAGCAAGAGCGGATTTGCCCCTGCTTCACCCCCCGCGTCTGGTAAACCACGCTGAAAAGGGACCCCACTTGCCAGCCACGGGTTGGGAACGGCAGTGGAGCACCCTCTCCTCCCAGGAGGAGGGGGAGGACGACGGCGACCTGCGACGACGACCAGAGGGCCACGGCGGCCGGGACGATCTTATCGAGGGTTTATGTGGCGAGTTGTGGCCGCCCTCCGCCTTTCGAAAACGCCACTGTCATCCTCAACACTGCGCGGGATCGATCATGTTTTGCCTCTTGGGCTCTGTGGAGGTCTACTTGGATGCCTCACGGGGCGCCTCTGTGGCCCCCTGGAGTCCGTGAGCCCTGGACCATGTATACTGCAATTCTGGGCACTTTCTTGCAACCGTCCACACGCGTGAGTCTGAAGCAAGCCGAAAGCAATTCGACGTGCGGAAATCACGCAGGTCGAGAGGCACTTGCACGCTCGTGTTCGATGGAAGAGGGGCGAGGGGGGAGGGGAGGGGGGGGGGGGGGCCAACGCCATGCAAGTAAGCTTGCCTGGATCTAAAGAAAAACAGGCTCAAAGCGGCTGTGGGCCGTGTCGGGGCCATCTCCGGCCGTGCAGGAACCAATCTCGAGGCCTCCCGCGACTGCCTCGGGGCATCGTGGGAGGCCACGAGAGGCCTCTTCCTTGCCGTGGGTCGTCTGGGAGGCCACATCGAGCTGTCTTGGCCATCTTGGGCGCGAGTTTCCCTGGCTGGCCCTGCCGTCTTCGCGCGGGGGCGGCGGTTCGTGCAAGACGTCGTCCTGCCTCGAGGGGCTGCGGGGGGGGCGGGCTCGGCGGCGTCTTGGGGGCGGAAGGCCCCCTCGAGGCCGCCCTCCTCCTGGGGGCTCTTCGGCGGCCCTTCGGGGGCGATCTTGGGAGCCTCTTGTCTCTTGTGCTGTTTGTCGGCCGCGAGCGAGGGGGGGAGGTGAGAAGGGGCGGGCTTTCTCAGAGGGCTCGGAAGACCCCCGGCCTTCCGAGAAGTCCTCTGAGCCTTCGCTGAAGAAGCAGGAAACCTCTCAGAAGGCGCGAGGGCTTCTGAGAAGTCCCGCCGCCTTCTGAGAAGGCCTTCTGCCTCTCGTCTCCCCCCCTCGCTCGCCGTCGAGTCTGGGCCACTCCCCCAAGGCAGTGGAGGTGAGCGTGCGGGCAGGTCGCGCTGTGGCACGCGATGTGTATCTGGGATGGCCCCGGTCCAGGATAACAATAACAAGTCGGGCCTGTCCCTCTAGAGGAGGAGCACTCGAAAAAATCAAAGAACAGCCTGGGGACGATCTGTTTTTGAGTATTGTTGATGATTGTTCCCCACATGTTTCGTGGGGTTCTGGTTTTCTTCCCTGCCGCGCCGCACCCGCGTCTCACACCTCCCCCCTCCCCTTCTCCTTTTCGCACAGCACAGCACAGCACAGCACGGCACGGCACGGCACGGCACAGCACAGCTCACCGCACAGCAGCACAGCACAGCACAGCACAGCACAGCATACCACACAGGGCATTCCTTCGACGCCACAGGGGTTGGGGGTGCGCAGAGGGTGGTCCCTCAGCGCGGCCTCTATCCGTGACACGCTCGCAGATCGTGGCAGGAGTGGCACTTTCTCGACACCACAGGGGGTGCGCAGAGGGTGGTCCCTCAGCGCTGCCTCTATCCGTGACACGCTCGCAGATCGTGGCAGGAGGGGCATTTTCTCGAAGCCGCAGGGGGTGCGCAGAGGGTGGTCCCTCAGCGCGGCCTCTAGCCGTGACACGCTCGCAGATCGTGGCAGGTAGTGGCATTCTCGCAACACGGCGGTGCGCAGAGGGTGGGCGGGCCTCTATCGAGTATTATACTACATACTGTCCTTCGTGAGCAGGAGTGGCACTGCTCCGACACCACAGGGCTGTGAGAGAGTGTTCCCTCAGCGCGGGCCTTATCCGTGACCGCTTCGCAGATCGTGGCAGAGTGGCCACTTTCTCGAACACCACCGTGTGGTGTGCAGAGGGTGGTCCCTCAGCGCGGCCTCGCCTCTATCCGTGACACGCTCGCAGATCGTGGCAGGCGTGGCATTTTCTCGACACCACAAGGGGTGCGCAGAGGGTGGTCCCTCAGCGCGGCATCTATCCGTGACACGCTCGCAGATCTTGGCAGGAGTGGCACTTTCTCGGACACACGGGGGGTGCGCGGGGTGGTCCCAAGCGCGGCCTCTATCCGTGACACGCTCGCAGATCGTGGCAGGAGTGGACTTTCTCGAAGCCGCAGGGGGTGCGCAGAAGGTGGTCCCTCAGCGCGGCCTCTATCCGTGACACGCTCGCAGATCGTGGCAGGAGTGGCATTGTCTCGACACCACAGGGGGTGCGCAGAGGGTGGTCCCTCAGCGCGGCCTCTATCCGTGACACGCTCGCAGATCGTGGCAGGAGTGGCACTTTCTCGACACCACAGGGGGTGCGCAGAGGGAGGTCCCTCAGCGCGGCCTCTATCCGTGACACGCTCGCAGATCGTGGCAGGAGTGGCACTGTCTCGACACCACAGGGGGTGCGCAGAGGGTGGTGGTCCCTCAGCGCGGCCTCTATCCGTGACACGCTCGCAGATCGTGGCAGGAGTGGCACTTGCTCGACACCACAGGGGGTGCGCAGAGGGTGGTCCCTCAGCGCGGCCTCTATCCGTGACACGCTCGCAGATCGTGGCAGGAATGGCACGTTCTCGACGCAACAGGGTGTGCGCAGAGGGTGGTCCCTCAGCGCGGCCTCTATCCGTGACACGCTCGCAGATCGTGGCAGGAGAGGCACTTTCTCGACGCCACAGGGGGTGCGCAGAGGGTGGTCCGCGCGGCCTCTATCCGTGACACGCTCGCAGATCGTGGCAGGAGTGGCACTTTCTCGACACCACAGGGGGTGCGCAGAGGGTGGTCCCTCAGCGCGGCCTCGCCTCTATCCGTGACACGCTCGCAGGATCGTGGCAGGAGTGGCACTTTCTCGACACCACAGGGGGTGCGCAGAGGGTGGTCCGTCAGCGCGGCCTCTATCCGTGACACGCTCGCAGATCGTGGCAGGAGTGGCACTTTCTCGACACCACAGGGGGTGCGCAGAGGGTGGTCCTCAGCGCGGCCTCTATCCGTGACACGCTCGCAGCGTGGCAGGCGTGGCACTTTTCGACACCACAGGGGGTGCGCAGAGGGTGGTCCCTCAGCGCGGCCTCTATCCGTGACACGCTCGCAGATCGTGGCAGGAGTGGCACTTTCTCGACACCACAGGGGGTGCGCAGAGGGTGGTCCCTCAGCGCGGCCTCTATCCGTGACACGCTCGCAGATCGTGGCAGGAGTGGCACTTTCTCGACGCCACAGGGGGTGCGCAGAGGGTGGTCCCTCAGCGCGGCCTCTATCCGTGACACGCTCGCAGATCGTGGCAGGAGTGGCACTTTCTCGACACCACAGGGGGTGCGCAGAGGGTGGTCCCTCAGCGCGGCCTCTATCCGTGACACGCTCGCAGATCGTGGCAGGAGGGGCATTTTCTCGACGCCACAGGGGGTGCGCAGAGGGTGGTCCCTCAGCGCGGCCTCCATCCGTGACACGCTCGCAGATCGTGGCAGGAGTGGCACTTTCTCGACACCACAGGAGGTGCGCAGAGGGCGCTGTCTCAGCGCGGCCGCTATGCACGACGGTCGTCCAGGGCATAGCAGGCGTGGCACTTTCTCGACACCATAGATGCTGCGCAGGGGGTGGTCCCTCACCGCGGCCGCTATGCACGACGGTCGTCCAGGGCATAGCAGGCGCGGCATTTTCTCGACACCACTGGGGGTGCGCAGGGGGTGGTCCCTCACCGCGGCCGCTGGCTGGCTCGAATCTGTCCCCGACGGAGGATAGAAGGCTAGGAAGAGGGAGGAGGTTCAAGCAATATGGCGTTGGATGACACATAGGGGAACATTCGCGACGAGGGCTGAGAACGCAGACTTGCACATATATTATAAACTTAAGCAAACACTCAATATTCAAGTTAAGTATGTGGGGTTCCTCGGTAGCGTAATTCGGGTATCGCTTCCTTCTTGTTCAAAATCCCCCTGTAGGGGGACATGACCGAGCTAAGGGTAACTCCAGTTTCGGCTCCCCGGCGCACGAGCCAGGACTGACCCTTGACCGCCCACGGCCCCGAGGATTCGGGAATGGTTGGATGCCCAAATTACTCATTTCGGGGGGTGGTCTCTTCCAGGCCATCTTGGAGGGCCTGGGGGGGTCTGGGGACGACGTTTTGGAGGGTTCTCCCACGGGGGGGGGGGTCTGAAATGGCTTGTCTTGGAGGGTCCAGACCCCCTCCCTTTTATTACGAGATCTGGAGTAGCCGGGATGACGTCAGTCCTGGGCAACTCTGGTGTGGGCCCCGGGGGCACGAGTCAGGTGCAAACCCTGGCCACCCCCAGCCCAGTTGTCTCGGGGCGCTGATTCCACAGTGAATGCCCATGCTGTAAGCGCGTGCTCCAAAAGACACCCCCGAGACCTCTGGAAGAGTCGCCCGGCGGTCTCCGAGGGTCACGCGACAGGCGTCGCAGGCTACGCGAGAAGTCCAAAACAAGTCCGTCGGGGGGATGTGAGCCCAGTCGAGGACATAGGATTGCAAAAAACCCTCTGTCACTCGAACGAAGTATTGCAAAAAAAACCCTTCGGGTCCACGAAGGATTACAAAAAAACCTTCGTAGGGTTTTTGTTGCAATCCTTCGTAGGGTTTTTTTGCAATCCTTCGGGCCATTCTTCACCTCTGTCACTCGCGAGCAGCAGGCAGACCCGCATCCGTGGCCTCTCGCGTGCGGGGGGCCCCTGGTCCGCGACTCCGCGGCTACGGGGCGCTCTCTTTCGCGGTTGCCACCGGCGGAATCTATCCGTGCGGCTTCGTATCCGCGAGATCGCGCCCCGGCATCCAGACCTCGAGGGCGCTGATGTGTCGCTTGTGGGACGGCCGGGTGCGAGCGCGCGCTGCCCTGACCTCTAGTCTTCGCGCGATGGGGTCCGCGGACACGGGAGTGGAGCCGAGATTGGGGGTGGAGGACAGGTGCGGGAAGCCAGTGAGGCGTGGAGTCAGCGAGATTTTTGGCCGTGACGACCTGCCTTGGCTGGCCAGGCTTGCCTTGCCATGACTGCTGCGTCCCGCCCCCCTCCCACCCCAATCCAGAAAACCGCAAGCCATTGTTTTTTTGTTGATTCGCGGGTCGAGAGCGCACCTCTTCTGGTCGAAGCTAAGCGGGCCGCGCAGAGCCTGAATTACGCAGAGAAGGGGGAGGAGAAGGGGGGCGCAGCCTCAGAACGAGGCTGGGAGGAGGCAAGCCTCCCCGCAAGCCACACAAGTGAATGCGCAGACGCCACTCAGGGGATCGCTCCTGGGCCTCGGTGGATCACTGCGTATAGTTCGGCCCCGGGCCCGAATCCGAATTACCCTAATAGCACCCCGGCGTTTCGGGATATCCCTGCGCGTATAGGTGTTTTTTTTCGGACGCGTCTGCTAGTCAGATAATTACCCTGCCCCTGATGTTGTTGGCCCTCCTGGTGCACGTCCCCTCCCAAATGATTAGGGGTACTTTTATGACTTATTCTCTTGCACAGCTGCGCTCTAGAGCTCGGACATCTTTATTCTCTTGCACAGCTGTGCTCTAGAGCTCGGACATCTTTATTTTCGTGTCGTGTCGTGTCGTTCGTCCCCCTGGCCCCCCCCCTGCCCCCCCCCGTCCAGGCTCCCCAGGGCAGCCCCCCTGGGCCTCCCGTCCAGGCTCCCCAGGGCAGCCCCTCTGGGCCTCGGACACCTTTATTTTCGTGTCGTGTCGCGTCGTTCGTCCCCCTGCCCCCCCCCTGCCCCATCCCCGCCCAGGCTTCCCAGGCTCTTGGGGAGCCACTGGTCCTGGTCCTGGCCTCCCTGGCCCCGCTGGCCCTGGTGTCCTGGACCCAGCCTCCCCCCCCTGGCCCTGGCCACAAAAAGTGAACTCCTGGAGGAAGGAGGCGAAAGCTTCCTGTCTCCAGCAGCTCCTTTGTGCAAGAGCCAGGGCACGCGTGCCACTTGTTTTCGTTTGTCGTGTCGTGTCGTTCGTCCCCCTGCCCACCCCCCCCTCTGCCCCCCCCGCGCAGGCTTCCCAGGGCAACCCCCCTGAGCCTCGGACACCTTTGTGCAAGAGCCAGGCACGCGTGCCACTTGTTTTCGTCGTCGTCGTGTCGTTCGTCCCCCTCGCCCCCCCCCCCGCCCCCCCCCCCCCCCCGTTGTCCCCCTCGCCCCCCCCTCACCCTGTCAACGCCTTCCCAGGGTACCCCTCGCCCCCCCCCTGCCCACGCTTCCAAGGTAGCCCCCCTGGGCCACGGACACTTTACTTTCGTCGTGTGTCGTTCGTCCCCCTCGCCCCTCCCCGTCCCCCTCGCCCCCCCCCCTGCCCACGCTTCCCAGGGTAGCCCCCTAGGGGCCACGGAACCCTTTATTCCCCCCCCCCTGTCCACGCTTCCCAGGGTAGCCCCCCTGACCTCTTGGAGGCTCTTGGGGAACCACTGAGGCAGTCTTGGCCAAGGCCTAGAAACAAAACCAGGCCAGGCCCCAGAAATCGTTGTCGTCGTCCTCCTCCTCCGCTTTCTTCCTGGATCCTCCTAAACCCCTCCTGGAGGAAGGAGGCGAGGGCCTCCTGTCCTTCGCAGCTCCTTTGTGCAAGAGCCAGGGCACGCGTGCCACTTGTTTAATTTCCTATTCTGGCTTCGCAGACCTTAGTCGTTCCTTCGAACGCCCCGTGGACTTGCTTTCTAGCCTCATGTTGCCGGGGTTTGGCGCCCCCTCCTAGCTCCGACCAGTCAGCGGAACGGAGGAGGGGGAGGAGGAGACGGAGGAAGATTATCTTTAGGTGTGCGGTGTCATGATAAATGTTCTTGTGGCCTGGGCCCTCGAAGTCTGTGGCCAACCGTGGCCGTCGGGGCCCCCCACGGTGACCTGCGAAAAATTGTTCAGGGTCTTTCGTCACAAGCAAAGGTGTGTGTTTTTGTCTTGGACGTAGGCGTGTGCGGGTGTATGCCATGCTGGAGCAAGAGGGCTTTTATGCTCTGCGATACGCAAATCGCACCTGAATTCAATGCCGGACCTCTCCCACGCCGACCTTCGGGCCTCTGCTGGCAGGAGGAGGGCTGCGGATTGGAAGGACGTCGGTGAGGACGATCAGCATTGGTAGGCCCATTCCCATCCCCACGAGTTGTTCGGGTTTCTCCCCTCTAGCGCCACCTACCCACCCCCCGACGGAGGAAGCGTCTATCCCCGCTCTGGGGGGACAGGTCGGACAGCGACGCCAAGTTCTTGTTTCGCACGCTCTCCTTGTTTTTTTTTTTTCGCGTCGGGATGCTCAGGCACCGACGCGGTGCTTTTTCGCTGCGTGGCCCCCCGGGGAAGTCTGAACCACCCTTCCTGAGTCATCAGCGTCGTTTTTGTTGCCAGTCCCGGGGCGAGGTTCAGTTGAGGACTCACCCCCCCCAGAGGCCGAGATCGGCCAAAAATGTTCCGTCGCGGTTGTGTTTTCTTTTCGTCGCGAGGGTGTCAGGGCTTAGGTGTAATGGTACCGCGGCGGGGCAAGAGAGCGAGCATTGGGGCGCGCGAGGATGGGGCACCGGGGAGGGGCGAGGCGCAGTTGTGTTAAGTCGGGCCCGTCCCTCTACAGGAGGAATATTCGAAAATAGTAAACAAAAACAGTCTGGGGATTAGTTTGTGATTATGTTTTGACCATTTGGGTTTTTGTTGGAGTATTTGTTTGTTTTTCGTCCAAAATCCCCCTGTATGGGGGACGCGCCCGACCTCGCAGTTGTGGGAGGCGAGGCCCTCCCTTCCGCGGCGCGGGGCCCCCCTGCCGCAGGCGCGCGATCGAGGAGAACCGGAAGAGGATGGGGGTCGCCCGGTCCCTGAGCAATCCGCTCCTGGGCCCGCCGCTGCTCCAAGCCTAGCTGTCGAACTGGCTGCCGATCGGGGGCGGCAGAGAGGAGGGTGATGACTAGGGGGGGTTGGACATCGTGGCGCGGGCCGTGATGTTTCCCCAGATTTCATGGCGCCTCTTCTCTTATTTCGCTACGTCCCTGGCCCCCCCTTGGGCCGCGCACGTGCCGCCGGCCATGATTTGCGCCCCCCCCCCCCCCCCTTTTTGACGCCTCCCTCTTGGCCGCCCCCGAGTCGAGGGAGGGGGAACACGCACTCCACAAGGCGTGACCTTCTCGGGGGTCCGCGGGGATCTCCTGGGGCCGGCGTTGCACCCCCCCTAGGCGGCGCCTCCAGTGCCTAGGCGGCGACTCCAGTGCCGCCACCGGAGCGTTCCGCGCCGGGGAGGGGGGGGTCCAGTGCCGATCCAAGAATTTCGCGCGGACCTTTGAATTTGCACGTTTATGCCGCTTCGTTTTTTTTCATCGGATGTAGTCGCCCAGGGCCGGCTCCTGTGCGGTCTGCGGCTGGCAGCCGCGGCGCATGAGGCCGACGACGACAATCATAAGGGGGAGGAGGAGAAGGAGGAGGAAGAAGACGAGGAGTAGGAGATTGGAGATGCAGGAAAAGTGGGTGGCGAGCGGAAAGTTGAAAGGGGGCGGGCGAAGAGGGAAGAAGGATGAGGAGGAGGAGGAGGAGGAGGGAAAAGAGGATGAGGAGGAGGTCCGCCACCGTGCCGGCAGGAGTTCAGGCCACTGCCCCGTGGCTTGCAGCTGATCGCAGCCGAGGGGCTGGCCCAAACTTTTGTCAGATTCGATCCTATGGCCCACACACCTGCCGCCCAGGTGTTGCGTGTCCATGTCGCGACCCATGTTGTGGATGCCAAAACCAGGCGTCAGACGAAGGTCTGCTCGCGAATGTTTCTTTTGCTGCTTCGGAGGCGGAGCAGCGTGTCCTCGCGGCACAGATCGAGGCTTGTCCAACGTTTCCTTGTCAACCTCGCGACGGTGCTGGTGCGGCTGGTTCAGTTGCGGGAGGTCGTGGCAATCGTTGGCGCTGGCGTGAAAGTGGACGTGGCGGTAATGACGAGCGTCGGCCTGGAGTCACGGGGCGAGTCCGGTTCCAAAAATTTGGTGAACTCCGTGCGTGCGGAGCTGCTCCAGCCCATGGGGTCTATTCAGACGTCTGTCGGCCAGTGGGTGTCTGCTGTGCAGCATGCCTGCTCCAATCTCGCCCGTCAAACTGAGTCACGGCTTGCACGGGTGGAAAAGGGACAGAAGAGCACCAATCGGATGGTCGACGAGATGTCCGACAGAGTCAAGGATCTCGCGGGGAGCTTAGGACTCGTGCAGCAAGAGAGACCAGAGGTTAAGGCAGAGGCGGCAGCGCCCGCTTTCAACCGTGCGCCCGACCCCACCATCCTGGTCATCCCATCGACGGTCTACACATTGTTCATGTCTAAGTATTCGGGATTTATATGATTTTTTGGAGGGCGGAGATCTTTTCATTTCTAAGTGTTCTATCATCTGCCTCTTCCTGGCCACTAGGGGGCCAGGAACAATTAGAAACGAACAGAATTTGAAATGAGCACGATTAGCCGTAGCCATTTTGGCTCAAGGCTATGAACCGCCCGACGACCGCGAGTCGGCTTCGGTCGGCGATTTCTGAGCGCGAGGGGGTTCGCGCTTTGAGGCCAAAGCAACTGACAACTGTCAACAATCGAGTTCTGCGCGCATGGGAGCAGACGGGTACCCAGGCGCCTTGTGGGCGTGTGCGTGCGGCACAACCGACAACCACCCGTGGAGGACCTGGTGCCGAGGCTGTGGCAAGGCGGCCCCCAGGACGTCATCGGTGGCTACGTACCAGTGGCAGCAGAACAAACGCAAGCGGGCGCCGAAGCAGCAGGGCAAGCAGGAGGGCCAACGGCAGACACAATGGTGGACGCAGCCGAGGGCCCAGGGCTGGTGGACGCAGCCAGGGGAGTGGCCAGCTCTGGCGACAGCTTCGAGGCCAAGGGCAGCGGCCCAGGCGCCGGCAGCGAACCACGTCGAGGACTTGGCGCGGCTCTGCGAGAAGCTCCACAAGGAAGGCGTGGTGGACCAGGAGGTGCTGGCAGCCGTGCAGGGAGCCAAGGCCAAGGCGGCTCAGGCAGCTGAGGCGGCCAAGCCAGACAAGGGCTTGGATGACCAGCTGCGCGCGGCGCAGTGCAAGATCACGCACAAGGAGCGCACGGTGGCCAGAGCGGCCGAGTACGTGGAGGAGACGCGCAAGGAGCTGGCCGACGCCCAGGCCAACTTCAAGGCGGCAGAGCAGGCGGCACAGGAGCGGGCCGACGAGCAGGCGGCACAGAAGCGGGCGGTGCTGCTGCAGCAGATGTCGGCCAAGGCGTCGGAGATCACCGACAGGGCGAAGGAGGATTCGGAGTTCACGCAGGCGTACAATGAGCTCAAAGACGCCCAGAGGAAGGCCCACTAGTGGTAGTAGTAGTGGTAGTGGTTGTAGGGGCCGTAGTAGATGTAGAAGTAGCAGAGGTGGTAGCAGTAGCGGTAGTAGTGTTATTTGTTTTGAAGTGGTGGTAGTAGTAGTAGTAGTAGTAGTAGTAGTAGTAGTAGTAGTAGTAGTAGTAGTAGTAGTAGTAGTTGTAGTAGTAGTCGTAGTAGTAGTTGTAGTAGTAGTAGTAGTAGTCGTAGTAGTAGTAGTAGTGGTAGTAGTAGTAGTAGTAGTACTACTACTAGTAGTACTAGTCGTAGTAGTAGTAGTAGTAGTGGTAGTAGTTAGTAGTAGTCGTAGTAGTAGTAGTTAGTAGTAGTAGTGGTAGTCGTAGTGGTAGGTACTAGTAGTTCCATTCTTAGTCGTAGCGTAGTTTTTGTAATAGTAGCAGTCGTCGTCGCAGGAGTAATAATAGTAACAGGACTAGTCGTAACACCAGTAGTAGTAGCTGTTGTTGTAGTAGTGGTAGGTGGTAGTGGTAGTCGTAGTAGTAGTCGTCGTAGTAGCAGAAGTAACCGTAGAAGTTTCAGTTGTAGTGGTAGTTGTAGTAGTCGTCGTGGTAGTAGCAGTAGTCGTAGTAGTGGTAGTAGAGTAGCAGTAGTAGTCGTAGTAATCGTAGTCTGACTAGCACTTGTTGTAGTAGTTGTAAGATATTTGTAGTAGCCGTCGCACTAGCAGTCGTAGTAGTAGTAGTCGTCGCCGTCGTAGTAGTAGTAGTTGTTGTGGTGGTACCAGTAGTGGCAATCGTTTAAGTAGGAGTCGCAGTGGTAGCACTGGTAGTTTAGTAGTAGGAGTCGTATTAGCAGTAATACTCGTAGTTTTTTGAAGCGTTACAGTTGTAGCCGTAGTAGTATGTGTACTATTACTTGCCGTAGTAGTCGCAGTCGTATGTTCATTAGTCGTAGTAGCAGTAGTAGTAGTCGCAGTCGTAGTAGTAGTAGTAGTAGTAGTAGTAGTAGTAGTAGTAGTAGTATTAGTAGTAGTAGTCGTCGTAGTAGTAGTAGTAGTAGTAGTAGTTAGTAGTAGTAGTAGTAGTGGTAGTAGCGGTAGCTGTAGTAGTAGTAGTAGCGGTAGCTGTAGTAGTAGTAGTAGTAGTAGTAGTAGTAGTAGTAGTTGCAGTTATAGTTGTAGTCGCCGTAGTAGTATTAATACCACTACTATTAGTAGTAGTGGTGGTGGTAGTGATCGTAGTGGCGGTAGCAGTAGTAGTAGTAGTACTAGTAGTAGTAGTAGTCGTAGTAGTAGTAGTAGAAGAATAAGTAGAATTAGTAGTAGTAGTAGTAGTCGTAGTAGTAGTAGTAGTAGTAGTAGTAGTAGTAGTAGTAGCAGTAATCGTATTATTATTTTTATTAGTAGTAGTAGTAGTAGTAGTAGTAGTCGTAGTCGTAGTCGTAGTCGTAGTCGTAGTCGTAGTAGTAGTAGTAGTAGTAGTAGTAGTAGTAGTAGTAGTAGTAGTAGTTAGTAGTAGCAGTAGTAGTAGTAGTAGTAGTAGTAGTAGTAGTAGTAGTAGTAGTAGTAGTAGTAGTAGCCGTCGTCGTTCTAGTTGTAGCAGCGGCACTGGCAGTCTGTGCAAACGTCCTGTTCCGCTGGGTACGATCGCAGGAGGATGATGTGGAGGAGGAGGTCGAGGCTGCGGAGTGGAGAGAGAAGACGTTCTTGTTCAAGCCAAGCGCGGTCGCGCCACCCATCCCTTCCCGTTGGGGTGCTTGTGTCTATCCGACGACGCGTATTTTGGCGGAGCTGGAATTCCATAATTGATTCTGACGTGTTTGCGCAATCGGAGGGACAAACGGGCTGTGTGCATTGGAGGAAAAGGTGGCGGATGAGCAGGAAAAAGGAAGAGGAGCAGGAGGAGGAAGAGGACGAGGATGAGGAGGAGGAGGAGGAGGGAGGAGGAGGAGGACGAACAGCACAGCAACAGGAGCTGGAGTGACAGGGGTGGGAGGAGCATGAAGACCAGGGGGCAGCGGAGGCAGGGAAACGTGGAGGCCAAACCGATGGCATAATAAGGCTGAACCGGAAAATGGCGCGCGCTGGGGCGAGAGCACCATTTTAAACCACGGGGGTAAAGCGCCGAGCCGAAAACAATGCCCACGTTACATCAGAAACACCATTATGTAACACCGGAAACAAAGGGATTGAACGGAAGCCTTTAAACACAACCTGAAGATGGCATCGAATCTTGCGTCAAGAAACAGCATTCGGAGAAGGCCCATCATTGTCTGGACAGCGTCAGCGGAAAGAGGAAAGTTGTACCCGTAATGTGTAGCTGTGGAGTGGTTGTTTCCGATCAGTCGAAGCGAAGCCCCGCCCTTTGTAGACAAGATTGTGGAAGAGGAGTTTGGAAGGAAGAGAGGAATGCGGTGGATATGTAAGGAAGAGTGAGGGGGAGAATGTGTAATATTGAGGATTGAGGATTGTGAGGACGAGATTGAGGAAGAGTGAGGATGCGCAAGGAAGTGAGAGGCATGAGGTGGAGAAAGGGGGGGCCCGTGCCCCGGGGTTCCAGAACAGGTTTCAGGAACGCAGATGCACCCCCAGAGTCAGAGTTCTCCAACAAACTTCGTGGACGAGGGGGGGAGGAGGAGGACCCTGATATCTTCGCGTAATGGGTTCCCAGAGGGGGGGGCGCTCCTGGGCTTCAGGTTCTCGTCCATGGTCGGTTGTTTTCGTAGGCTCCATGAGGGCCCTGCCGAAGCCGAAAGGAGGCGAACGCATTCCGTCGGTGTCCTCGTCTGCGGCGCGGTGAATCAAAGGACGACGACGAGGACGAAAACGACGATGACAACCACGACTACGACCACGCGACCAGAACCACGACCACAAGCACGACGACGCCGACCACGACGGCGCCTCCGCCAACAACGACGAGGACGACGACGGCGGCGACGACGACGACGGCGGCGGCGGCGACGAAAATGACAACGGCGGAGGGCTCTGCCCCAGGCTACGCGCACCAACTCGGGGCGCGGGCCTGCCCGATCGAGTCGGGCAGCTCGCGCAGGTGCCCGCTCGGGCGGCCTCTGCTCTGGAGGCGGGGGGGTCGGTTGAATGGAGCCCCGCGCTCCTGGATGGAGTGGGGGTGGTCCAGGTGGAGCCCAGGGGATCCGAGTAGATGGGGCCAGAGGGTCGCGCCGCATCGCCGATGCATCGACCGTGTGGAGCACGATTTTCTCGACCCCGACGTCCCCGATACGTCCTCGGCATCGCCGGCGCATCGCCAGGGCAGCAGCGATGCGCCGGGGATGTGGCGCGCTCTTCCGGGCCCATCTGCTCGGACCCCATCTGATCGGCCTCTGGATAGGGAGCCTTCTACCTCCTCGCGTCTTGGAGAAAGCATGGCAAGCGGTTTCTGGCAGTTTGCCGGCTCTTGCTGTGCCCGGGGGCCCCTGCAAGGCCCCGGGGCTGTTTTGGAACAGATCAGGACGAACAGCCGGCCTTGGGGGCCACGTATTTCGAAGGAGGACTTCGATGCAGCTCCACCTCGCTCCTCCCCCCTCCGCATTTCAAGACGAGGGGGAACCAATCAGGGGAGCTGCGTTCTTCGATCTCCTGATCTGACTCGTCGATCACACAACTGACAGATGATTGCGGGCACTCCGCTCTCTGCGGAAAATTGGTACCAGCGACTCGATTGGCGAAGAGCGGCAACGTAATACACCGCACGGGCGCCAAGTGAAAGCACAGTGGAAGGGAAGACGAATTGAGGCAACCGCAGGGCTGGTACTGCAAGCAGAGAGGCAATGACAATAATGGCAGGCGAAGCAATCCGAGCCCTGAGGTCCAGGGGGGGGACGGAGCTGGATTTAAGTCGGGCCTGTCCCCCTACAGGGAAATTTTCGACGAACATACAAGATACCCCAAAAATAATTTCAAAATAGTCCAAAAATAGTTTGGGTATTATGTTTTGAATATTTGTTTTACCTTTTTGGGGCATTTTATGTGTATTTTCTGTTGTTCGTTGAAAATCCCCCTGTAGGGGGACACGCCCGACCGAAAGCTGGATCTGCATACGTAAACGCTTCACTTCCAGGAGCTGAGAGGGTCGAGGCATCGGATCTCCGGAGGAGCGGCCGCAGAGGCGGGGCGAGCAGCGGCAGGGCAGACAGCACAGGCAGGACGAGGAGGGCAGCGCCTCTTCGGGGCGCCCCGCCAGGCTTGCGCATCCTCGGGCGCGGTGCCCCCAGCCACCGCTCCACCCCTCCTCCCTTCGCAGGCCCCCTCGCGTCGTGAAGAGGTTGCAGCGGGGACGCGCAGCAAGAGGCCAGATGCTCTCCGTGAGGGTACCCTGGGTTGCTTCGCTCCGCGCGCTTGCGCGGTGAACCCCCAGAGCCGCTGAGGAAGCTGCTGCGTCCTGGGTGCTCTGGGTTTCCCCCGTGTACATCTCGCGCGCGGGTTTTTGTTCAGGGCGGAGTGCCTTGCGAAGGTCTCTTGCGGCCGCGTCGGCAATACGGGAGACTTTCTAAGGATGGTCAGCCCCATGGGGCTCCTTAGCCGGCCCCTGGGACCGTCAGAAAGTGATTCAGGGTGAACGGCCAGTTCTGGGTAAGTGGTCTAGACCTCTGGGGACCCGCGCTGCGAAACAAAGACACGACGTCGGGGGTTCGGGTTCTCCTCCCCCCCCAGAAGAGGGGCGAGGGCAAGGGTCGCCAATGAGGACGGCAGAGGGGGGATAGAGGAGGACAGGGAAGGCGACCAGGGCGAGGGCAGGAGGAGGCGAGGCCCCCCCCCCGGTCGCTTCCAACAAGCGCGCCGCGAGAGCCCACGCGGGCGCGCAAAGGGCTGCGCACACCGGCGGCGGCCCTGCTTCTGTTGCCGCCCCCCTTCCAGGGGCAACGTCAGGGGGGGATAGGCTCAGGGGGGAACGCATCGACCCCCGATCGCCCAGTCGTCGCCGACAGGGGCCCGATAGCCCAACCCCGCCCAGGGACCTGCGCATTCGCTGCCGGGGGCTCATCGCCGATCAATCGGCGTGCATCGCCGATTCCGGGCCGATGTTCCCGGAGATCGGACGTCGTCATGTGTTCAATACGTCGACCCCGGCGCCCGCCGACCCATTTCCCGGGACCAGTTTTTCATTCTGGGGCGTGTTTCACGGCCCCGGCGCCCGCCGAGGGCTTCTACAGGGCCTCCAGAGGCTGAGCGCAGCCCAAAACTGCGGTCTTGATGCTCGGGATACGTTGGATCTCTGGGTTCGGGCTGGCTCCCCCCCTTGTCGTCGCCCCTCGCCCCTCTCCCCTCTGTCCGGGCCGAGGGGCCGCCCGAAGCCTTTTGCCAGCGGGCCCTGTCCGGAGCAAAAGAGGGGGGGGCTCCCCGCGGCGCGGCGCGGGCTCGCCAGGGGGGGGGAGGGGGCGCTGATGTCCTCGCGCCGTAGGCAGATCGCGACGGGACGCTTGGGTTGATCCCAGCCATCATGTGGTGCTGGGTCCTCGTGCTGAAGAGACAGCGCCACGCGTTCCTCTCCTCTCCTCTCCTCTCCTCTCCTCTCCTCTGCTCTCCTCTCCTCTCCTCTCCTCTCCTCTCCTTCTCTTCCTCTCCAGTTCGCATGTTGGCGTCACGCCCGTTGCGGCACACCCAATCACACGTTTCGTGGCCCCGTATGGGGCTCCTCCGAAGGTCCCAGCGGGAATGTTCACATGCGCCCCCCCTCGCCAAATCGGCACGCCCCTCACACGTGTTGTGGCCCCATGCACCGAAAACGATTCTCACAATTGCGGCACTCACAACTGCACGTGGTTGGGTCCTTTCGCCAGGCTAATTTTATTTTTCGAAGGTGGCATCGCTCGGACCTGTGTGTTCGTGTTTTCGGCGAGTCCCATCGAGGAGCATCTAGGACCATCTTGCGAAACGGGAAGCGCACGAGATACAATAATGTACGGGCAATGGACGTCCGAGCGATGGCGAGCTAAGAGGCAGGGATGTGTCCATCCATCACCACCACCTGGAGGGTCGACCTGGTGCAGTGGCGGGCGGTGGATGTGCATGTGCTATTCGGGCCCAGGGGACCCCAGGCATATCAATGTCCAATGTCCACCACCCACCGAGGTTCCCAAAGATCGACCCCCCAGGCGATGGTGATAGGTAAAATCTGCCTTTCAGTCTTGGCCGTTGTCGGTGTCTGGGTTCAACCTGGCCCTGGGAACCGTAAACATCAACTCGAGATGGAAAAGCCAGTCCTTGGGAAGAGGTGCTGGCCTGCCTGAGTGACAAAATCACGACGTCTGTCAGATGTCTGAGGATGAGATGTTCGGTCTGGTTTGTATTTCCAGCCCTGTATCCTGCTCCTCCTCCTCCTCCTCCTCCTTGCCTCCACTTTGTCTCTCTCCTCCCTCCTCCTCGTCCTCCTCCTCCTCCCTTTTCTCTTTCTTCGCGTCGATGGGGCGATGACAACCATGACCCAGGTTACCGTTCCCCCCTCCTCCTCCTCCTCCTCCTCCTCCTCCTCCTCATCCTCCTCCTCCTCCTCCTCCTCCGTGCTCTCTTGATGCAAGAGAGGCGTGGCCAGTCTCGTCGGCGGCCGCCACGACCAGGGGCCGCTGCTGGTAGGGTTCTTCTGCACTGGTGATGAGCACGCCGTCTGCTGCAGCGCAGTACAGAGGAGCAGCGGGCCCTTTTTGCCCGCCAGCGCGGCCGCCCATGGCGCGCGGGGGCGTCCCTCCGCCGAGCGGCGCCGGCCCGCCGCGCGTGGCCGAGCGGCGCGGGGCGTGGCGGGCGGCGGCGGGCCGCCGGGCGCTGGGCTGGTGCTGCCTGCTGGGAGGGGTGCGGGGGCCCAGCTGCTGCGCACAAGAGTGGCCTTTCGCTAGAGTGACTTTTTGGAGCGGGCCCACAGGGCGAGCAAGAGCCAATCGACACCGCCCCACGTACGGCCCGATGGGTCGCAGGTGGGTGTTGGGTGGGGTGGTGTCGCAGGGGGGTCGTAGGTGGTCGTACTTGGGCAAGCGTCTCAACCTTCAACATCGCTGTGTCGTAGGTGGGGTGGTGCCGTTTGGTTTTTGGTCCACCATCTGCATTGGTTTGCGCGCTTGGGTTTGGCTTCCCCGCGGTCCCCTTAAAGCTGCGCCTTTTCCAAGGTCACCCTTGCCCATGGCCAACCTTGCGCGTAGACCCCAGGGGATCGGAGGGCGCCAGATATGGCGCCAACGCCGATCCTGGCCGGGTCGATCCTTGGTCCAGGATCGGTGTTATACTACTTATTGGCGAAGCCAGGCGCGGGGATACACCGATCCTTTACCCAGCATGGGCTTGGCCAGGATCGGTGTAGGTGTGTAGTTGGTGCCCTTCTGAGGAGGTCGGGCCACCCTTAGGGGAGGGTCGGACAACCGCTGAAATCAGTCTCGGCGGCACGCCGTGGGGAGAAGCGAGAGGAAGCAGGCCTTCGCAGAAGGCGGTGGGGCTTCTCAAAAGCCCTCCGGCCTTCTGTGAAAGGATCTGGAGGAAGTCTTCGGAAGTTTCTCATCCAGGCCTCCCAGAAAGGGTCGGAGTAGATGGGGTCGGGGGATCGCGCCGCATCGCCGATGCATCGGCGATGCAGCTCGATGTGGAGCCCGATTTTCCCCCCTCCGACGTCGCGTATGCATCGCCGACGTCGCCGATACAACGCCGATGCATCGGCGATGTATCGGCGATGCGGCGCGATCCTCCGACCCCATCTACTCGGACATCATCTAGGAAGCCTCGTTGTCAGAAGTTTGCAGGCCTTCTGAGCCTTTGAGAAGGCCTGTCCCCTCCGCCTTCCCCCCAGCGGGTCGGACGGAACCCTGACCTCCTCGCGGTTGGGTTCAAGTCCGATGTTATCCCACGCTTACGTTGGTTCTGAGCGGGTTCCTGTCCACGGGAAGCCTTCGGCAGCAGGTCTTGCCGAGCCCGTTCCAGGGGCGCGCGGATCGTCCCGAGCGGCCGCGTGAGACCCGAGTTGTGACCCGAAAGCCAGCCAGTTGTTTTTGGCAGCCTTCTAGCACATATGGGCAATTCTTTACGCTTCGCGTATCCCCACTAGCCCATCTCACAACAGCAACTCTTGCGAAGCATGCCGACAGTCGTGTTTTTCAGGCGTGTGTCCGCTTGGCCCCGCATATCTCCCCTGTTACTCCTTCCTCCCGCCTCCTTGTACATCCTCCTTGTGGGGGGAGCGGGAGAAGGACGAGGCGGAGGAGGAGGGAGAGAAAGCGCTCCTCGTGGTTTGAGTCGTTTGGGGTTTCTCGTCCTGGTGTGAGTCGTTCGGGCCCTTCTTCCTGGTGTGAGTCGTTCGGGCTCTTGGTGTGAGTCGTTCGGGCTCTTCGTCCTGGTGTGAGTCGTTCGGGCTTCTCGTGGTGTGAGTTGTTCGGGCCCCTCATCCTGGTGTGAGTCGTTCGGGCCCCTCCTCCTGGTGTGACTCGTTCGGGCTCCTCGTGGTGTGAGTCGTTCGGGGCCCGCGTCGTGGTGTGAGTCGTTCGGGCTCCTCGTGGTGTGAGTCGTTCGGGCGCCTCGTCCTGGTGTGAGTCGTTCGGGCCCCTCCTTCTGGTGTGAGTCGTTCGGGCTCTTCGTGGTGT
>CAUYUJ010016516.1:562610-587610 GCA_963575745.1 Prorocentrum cordatum | reverse complement strand
TCCAGCGCGGTTGCTTCGAATTGTTGGGGGTCAGGGTGTGCCTTGCTATCCACTCAGCAGCGCAGATGCCCCCTCGCTCGCCTCAGCGTCGCCTTGGCGCCTTGGCTGCGCGCAGGCCCGCGGCGAGGCAGCCACACGTCGCGATGGGAGCGAAGAAGTTCTACAGGGCGCTGACCAAGATCAAGGCGGGAGGAGAGGGGGGGACATATACAGCATGCAGCAGTCAATTATATTGCAGGCTCCGTAGTCCTTTTTTTCATTCAGAGCACTCACAGCGCCCAATAGTCTCAGAGTCCTCTGGGCTGTAGGGTAGTTGTTGGCAGGTTTGCAAAAGAGCACTACATTTCCAACTTGCTAAAAAGGCAGCTCATTCACATAGGGGGAGTGGTGGGCCTTCTCGAGCTTCGTGGCACTCCTCCCTTGCGTTCATCTCCCGAGCCCTCCTGCTCCTTCTTTCTCCTGCTCCGCTTGCTGCTCCTGATCCTCCTGCTGCGGAGCCTGGGGGGGGAGAGAGGCAAAAGGAGCAAGAGGAGGACGAGGAGAGGGTGGGGGGCAGCAAGAGCAGGAGGGGACGATGATGGGGAGCAGCAGGGAGAGGAGCAGCAGAAGGAGGTCTGGGAAGACGGCAAGGAGTGAGCGGGGGGGGGCTGCCGTGGCCGCGGAGCAAGCGACGATCGGCAGCTCCACGGTGGGCAGGTGCGCATAGCTCCCGACGTCTCCAGCCCCTCGCTCGCGGACAGCGACAGCAACAAGCTCCGCAGCGGCGAGTGGGTCGGCGCCATGGACGAGGGCAAGGCTGCTCGGCTGGAGGCGGAGGGCATGACGAGCATGTGGGGGCGGAGCAAGAGGAGCAGGGGGAAGAGCAGGAGGGAGGGGAGGAGGGCGGCGGATGTGCAGAAGGCAGCGGGGATCGATGAGGATAGACAAGTGAAAACCCAAGGCGCATCAACGATGTTGCAATCAACCCTCCCTCCGAGTTCGAGTTTCCTCTTCGTAGGTCCCTCCAAGAGTTTAGTTCCCCAATCAGAGCTTGCCTCTGTAGGGGTCCTGGCGGATATACAGCTGAGGTGAGGTGGGCGGCCGAATTCGGTGGCCGGGGCCGGGTGCCCGGGTGCCCGGGGGTTCCCGGGGGTGCCCGGGTGCCCAGGTGTGTGGCCGATTTCGGTGGCCGGGGCCGGGTGCCCGGGTGCCCGGGGGTGCCCGGAGGTGCCCGGGTGCCCAGGGGTGCCCGGGTGCCCGGGGTGCCCAGAAGTGCCCGGGGGTGCCTAGCCCAATAGCCCTATATCCCTATAGCCCAATAGCCCAATCGCCATATATCCCTATAGCACTATAACCCTATAGCCCTATAGCCGTACCTTACGACCAACCTTCGGGTGATAAGGAGGTTCGGGGGGGAACCAACGTCTCACTCGATCGGTCTCAGTATCGATCTCACTATCGGTCTCGCTCGATCGATCTCACTCGATCGATCTCACAATCGATCTCACTCGATCTATCTCATTCGATCGATCTCACAATTGATCTCACAATCAATCTCAAAATCGATCACACAATCGATCTCACATTCGGTCTCAATATCGATCTCGCTATCGATATCACAGTCGCTCTCACAATTAACGTCATCATCATCATCATCATCATCATCACTTCATCATCAACCTCATCAACATCAACATCATCACCAACATCGTCATCATCATGAGGGCACCGTCATCATCATCATCATCATCAACATCAGCATCAACGTCAGCATCAACATCGGGACAACATCAGCATCATCATCACCATCATCATCTAATCATCAACATCATCATCATCATCATCATCATCATCATCGGGACAAAGTCATCGTCACCATCATCAGCAGCATCATCATGATCATCATCATAACCGGGACACCATCATGATCACCATCGTTCTCATCATCAACATTATCATCAACATCGTAATCATCTTCGGGACACCATCATCATGACCATCGCATCATCGTCATCATCGACATCATCATCATCATCGACATCATCATCATCATTGGGGCACCATCATCATCATGAGCAACATCATCACCAACATCGTCATTATCATCATTATCATCATCGGGACGCCATCAGCATCACCATCATCATCATCACCATCATCATCATCAGCATCATCGGGACACCGTAATCATCATCCACGTCATCATCATCATCATCAACAACATAATCGCCGGGACACCATTCCCATCAACATCATCATCACCAATATCATCGGAATCATCATCATCATCATCATCATCATCATCATCATCATTGGGACACCATCATCGTCATCATCATCAGCATAATCATCATGAGCATCATCATCCTCATCATCGGGACACTATCATCATCATCGACACCATCATCAACATCATCGCCATCTTCATCGGGACACCATTATCATCATCATCTCATTATCATCATCATCAGCATCATCATCATCATCATCATCATCATCATCATCATCATCACCTCATCATCATCATCATCATCCTCGCGGGACACCGCGGGACACCGGCGGGACACCGCGGGACACCGCGGGACACCGCGGGACACCGCGGGACACCGCGGGACACCGCGGGACACCGCGGGACACCAGCGGGACACCGCGGGGCCCCGCGCCCCGGATGAGAAACATTTGGTCCGGCCGCGCCTCAGCCACAGGAGGACACCGCGGGACACCGGCGGGACACAGCAGGGCCCCGCGCCCCGGAAGAGAAACATTTGGTCCGGCCGCGCCTCAGCCACAGGAGACTTTTTCTCGCCCGCCCACGCAGCTTCGCCTCGCACGCACGGCACGCACGAACACGAAACCGAAACCGATTTCCTGGTGGGGGGCTCGCCGTTCCACTTCGATCTCACCCCCTCACCTCCGATAGCCCTATAGCCCAATAGCCCAATAGCCCAATAGCCCCATAGCCCCATAGCCCCATAGCCCTATAGCCCTATAGCCCTATAGCCCTATAGCCCTATAGCCCCATGGTCCTAATGCCCTATAGCCGTATATAGCCGTATATAGCCCTATAGCCCGAATAGCCTTATAGCCCTTAGCCCTATAGCCCTATAGCCCTGTAGCCCTATAGCCCCATTGCCCTAAAGGCTTCTAGCCCTATATCCCTATGGCCACATCGCCCTATAGCCCTATAGCCCCATAGCCCTAAAGCCCTAAAGCCCCATAGCTCCCCCCCCAAATTCTGATTGGGTTTTTTCTCTGGTATCATTCCATTGCAGGGAGTGGCCCAGGGGGATGAGAAGGAGGAGGCGAGGAGGGCGAGGAGGAGTGCCAGAGCGGCAAGGGGCAGGGTGCGGATGGAGGGCGGAGAGGAGGCCTCCAGCCGAGGACTGACGGGAACGAGGAGGAGCAGCACATGAAGGCAGTGCGGCACACCCTGCATCGGGTGCAGGGAACGATTCTGACAAGGAGGACAGTGAGTTCAAGGTGGAGAAGGATAGGAGCGTGGAGAGGGGGAGATTCATTAGAAGAAGCAGGACAAACAGGAGAACAATGAGGGGTGGGCTCGTAGCACCTTTCTCTTTTTGCCACCAGCTCACCTGGAAGGCCGGGCGCGCTGCAGCATTCCCTCGATGCCCAGGGAATTGTGGTTTGCAGGGTGGAGCAGGTCATTCCGCGAACATTTCACGCGCGCAGCTCAGCCGAGTGTGCACCCCTCAAAACTGCCTCTCTCGTCTTCGAGGGGCCGTGGGGAACTATTGCAGGGATTGGCGAGGAACGGATTGGGCAGAAGCGTGGAAGTCGAGAAGGGGCGGCGAGGGGGAAGGGAGGAGGTCGGAGAAGAACGAGGATCGGAAGCAGTGGGGCTGCTGGAAGGCAGGGAACGGCGATGGGGAAGGGAGGAGGGCAGAGGAGGGCGGGAGTGCGAAGTGGACCAGAGGGGCTGCCGGGAGAGGGAGTGAAGGACGCCCTGGCAGACCTCCAGCGTCGTGCTTTCCTTCACTGCGGGGGCCGCCCCAAGAGCTCCCGAACCCATCCGTGGAGCAAGCTTCTCGCCGCGGGTCGCGCTTTCCTTGCAGGCCCCCGGGGGTAGCGCTGGGGCCGGTAAGGCGTCGGGTTGCGCACAGTTGTCCCGGCTGGCCTCACCGGGCCCCCCGAGTAGCCCGTCCCAGTTGGCCTCAACAGGCCCCCCCGAGTGGCCCAGCCCTGGGCGGTCTCAGCGAATAGGCAGGCGGGAGGAGGTGGAGGGTAGGGCGAAAAGGCGATAGGAGCGAGGAGCGGATCATGATGGTAGCGTGGTCAATGGGGAGGAGCAGCAACGTCAGGAGCGGGGGCAGCAGCGGTGGGCACGAGGAGCACGATCGCACACAAGGAACATCACGGCCAACCCTACAAGTATAGCTTGCACCCTAATGCATGACAGTGCGCAGCAGGAAGAGGGGAGGAGAAGAAGGAGGAGGAGCTGGGCAACGGCTGGAAAGGTGCCACCACATTCGCATGCGTACAGGAACACAGAAGAGTTGCGGGTCCAGGTCCTCCGAGGGCGGCACAACGGCGCTCACGCGCCCGAGCCCCGAGAGGGTCGGCCTCGCCTCGCGAACTGACTCCAAGCATTGCAAGGGCTCGCTCCATGTCGACCCAGGTCCTCAGCTCAAACCGATCCCACCATCCCCCCCGACGAAGAGGCCAGGGGAGCTCTGGTCCGCGGCGGGACAGGCGAGGGCGGATCGTCCAGACCCATTCTTGCACGGCGTGTACTCAAAGGCAGGCTCTGAAAAGGACAGTGGCCCGAGCCACCCAATACCCTTTCTCGGGAGGGCGGCGGCCCGGCAGGATCCGGGCAAGGCTGCCTCTCTCGCCCAGGGGGTGCGATGACCTACGCAGTCCTGAGAATAAGGGCCCCCGTGCCGCCGTGCCCACGCGCAGCACAAGCGGAGACGCACTCATTTGTTTATGTTGATTTTCCTATGTTTTGATATATATATATATATATATGCATACATACATACATACATACATATGTATAACGTGATCGACCCACGAACCCGGAAAATAATATAGAATTGTAAGGCTTGGCGACGTTTCAAAGACACTTGATTGGGCGACGGGCAGATGCAATGCGGAATGTGAATGCATCGATCTTGATGTACTATGCCGAGGGCTGTGCTGTGCTACGACGTGCTGAACTGCGATGTGCCATGCCGCGATTGTGCTATATATAGCGTTGTGGATCGAGTCCTCCCTGGCATCCGAGTCCTGACCGAACTGATGTGGATCTTAAGCTCGAGCTGCCTGAGCACATGGTAGCTGCCACATAACTAATCGACAGATGAGACATGGCAGGAGGACGCGCCGCAACGTCCCAAGGGACGCGCCAGGCGACGTGCCAGGGGACGTGCCATGGGCACGCACCGCGGGACGTGCCAAGGGGCCGCGCTATGGAACGTGCCAATGAACGTGCATCGCGCGACGTGCCAGGGGGACGCGCCGCGCGACGTGCCAGGGGGACTCGCCACGGAACGCGCCAAAGAACGTGCCAAGGTGCAAGTTTGAGTGCATCGATCTTGATGTACCGTGCCGACGGCTGTGCTGTGCTGGGCCGAGCTGAACTGCGATGTGCCATGCCGCGATTGTGCTCTACATATAGCGTTGTGGATCGAGTCCCCCCTGGCATCCGAGTCCTGACCGAACTGATGTGGATCTTAAGCTCGAGCTGCCTGAGCACATGGTAGCTGCCACATAACTAATCGACAGGGGGACATGGCAGGAGGACGCGCCGCAACGTCCCACGGGACGCGCCAGGCGATCTGCAAGGGGACGTGCCATGGGCACGCACCGCGGGACGTGCCAAGGGGCCGCGCTATGGAACGTGCCAATGGACGTGCACCGCGCGACGTGCCAGGGGGACGCGCCACGGGACGCTCCGCGGATCGTGCCAGGCAACATGCCAAACTGCAATGCTAAGGGTATCGATAACGATGTACCGTGCCGAGGGCTGTGCTGTGCCTGGGCGACCTGGACACGTGAAAACACACGTTTCGCTCAAGACGCTCTCAGCACATCCTCATGCTAGACATCCGCCTGGGCAATCTGGACACGTGCAAACAAGCGTCTCGACCGAGACTTCCTCGACACATCCCCATGCTAGACATCCGCCTGGGCGACATGGACACGTGAAAACAAGCCTCTGGTTCGAGACATCCTCAACAAATCCTCATCCTAGACATCTGTCTGGGCAACCTGGAGGCGTGAAACCAAGCGTCTCGCTCGAGACATCCTCAAGACCAGGGCACGGTAAAACAAGCATTTCACTTGAGAGATCCTCGGAATTCTGATCCCCATGAGAGGACAATCTATAACACTACACAAGCGTTTCGCTGGAGACATCCTCAACAAATCCTGAAACAAACAAGCGTTTCGCTCGGGACATCCTCAAATCTTAACTCGCCGGCCCACCTCGACCTCGATATTTATCGCAAAAGAATTTCGCCGGCCCACCTCTAGTCAAATCCGCGGTTAAACCTACGAAAAGAGAACCCTGGGCTTATATGCCCTTTCCGGGGAAAAGCAAGGCCACCCTGCGGGGCCCTCGAAGCGTCAGAAACCGAGGCCTCCAAGATGGGGTGGCCCATTGCGGGCCGCACGTGGAGGTCGGGTGTCGGGTTATGCAGCTCAAACCTCTGGCCCCGACTCCTCCAAGATGGAGTTCACGAGGGGAAGAAAACACAGACACAATGAATCAATGAATCGTCGATTCCCCAGAAAGTATGGGAAAATATGGGAAGGGGGGGGGGAAGACAAAAACGTAGAAAATACGTGTACGTATTTATGTGTGTGTCCCAGGGCCCCTTCAGGAGTGGCCTCTGGCAGGCCACGCGTGGAGGTCGGGGCCATCAGCTCCTGCACCTTCCACCGTGGAGCCCTCCCCGGCACCACCCTGCCGGTCCGTCCCGCCCCCCCCCCCCAAGTCGGGAGCGGAAAAGAGGGGGGTGATGACTAGGGGGGGGTGGATATCATGGCGCGGGCCATGAGATTTCCTCAGATTTCATGGCGCCTCTTCTTATTTCATTACGTCCCTGGCCCCCCCGATGGGCCGCGCACATGCCGCCGGTCATGATTTCCACCCCCCCCTCTTGGACACCCCCCTCTTTGCCGCCCCCGACCAAGGGAGGAGGAAAGACCAGGAGAGGGGGGAAGGCCCAGAGCGAGGTGCTTCGGACAGTGCGGAAATGGTCAAACTGCTTGCTGTAATGCTGTAGCCAATTCGCCCTCACTGCTCCGCTGGAAACTTACACAGCCGCCCAGCCAGCTCGAAGCATCCATCAACAACAGCCCGATCGGCCTCGCCGATCCTACCCAGGGCTGCGTGCGCCTCGTTTGGCATCAAGGTCAGCACCCTTGTTGCCGAGGCACTCGAGCCGATTGAGCTTATCGCCCTCCACGCCACGCAACGTACGGTTGGCAGGCACCTTATCCCATGCAATCCCTTTGAGCTTGTCGAAAACATGCTGCCTCATGTAAGAGCGAGCGTTCAGGATTGACAGCAGTCACAGGGTGCGAAACATAGCCCAGAGTCCCCGCGCAATCATCGTACAGTTTGGCCCCTGGGATAACGGACGCATGCCGAACCTGGGGGGCATTGACCCACAAATCGCACGATCAGCATTCCCCCGCCCGTTCGTCACAACACCGCCCATCCCTCCGCTTTGATCCTAGGGAGAGCAGGCTCGAAGCATTACCAATCGCACAACATGTGAGTCCCTGTCCCGAGCACCAGTCTATCGGCCGGCGAACTCGACGGGGCGCGAAAGCCAGCGGGCGGGGCCGGGGAGGACACGTCTGGCAAACAATCCTTAGCACCAGGTGAGAGAAGCCGAATCCTTTTCCGCCGCCCTCTCCAGGTCAGGCCTCAGGACACGTCGTCTCCACGCCTCGTGAGCGGGGCAATCAAGCTGACGATGAAACATGGTTCCAGAGGGCGCGGGGCAAGAGAGACAGGCGGCCGAGATGTCCTGGCAGGCATCATGGAAAAGCTGCGGGCACCATCATATGTTGGCGATGAGGCTCCCCAAGCAGTGTCTGCAATGATCGGTCCAGACAGAGCTCTGCTTAGAACTCGGGTCCAGAGCAGGCTTAAGACACATGGAGCCACGCAATTCAGCACCATTGTCGCTCTACCGAACCTGGACTTCAGAGACGATTGCTTCTTCGCGCGCCCCGCGCACTCGAAGGCCAAAGAAAACGGTGGGGGCGATCAATTCCAGGCTCTACACGTCTGATTGATGAGCATCTCATTGGGAACATCGAGTGGCAATCCAAGGCGGGCCAGCGTGAGATTCAGATCAGCGACCGGTTGCATAGCGGAGACCCAAGTCTTGATTATGCTGGCAGCCAGCTTCGCATTTTCATACGGTTAGAGGAGCACCTGCTTCGCGACACTGCGGCGCCACCAAACTGAGGTCAAAAACTTGCCGGCATCATCGTCGCGGTCGTCTCTCTGATGGGGCCCCACAGAGGAGAAAAGTGAGGCCAAGGGATGATCCAGGGTGAAGGGGGCCAAAGGATCTGACAGAGGCGACTCGCATGGCTCTGAGGGCTGAGTTCCCACGACCATTAACTCGCTCTCCCGAAGTGGCCTTTCGACGGGCCCAGACCTGTGAGCCCGAGACGCCCTCCGCCCCCCTCCCCCCGTGGCCGCGAGAGAGCCGATTCGCCGCAGCAGCCGATGCTTGGAGGCGCTGGTTTCGCACAGGCACACGGCGAGTTTTGCCATCTCATGCGTCGCCACCCAGGTCGCGGCGAGTGCTGGCCAGGAAGGGCCCATCGAATGGCGAGACAGGGCCGCCCAGCAAGACCTCGAGCAGCTCGGAGCTCGAGCAGAGGAAGCAGGTCTTCGAGTTTGAGCCGGAGGCCAGGCCCCTTCTGCTGGGTCCAAAGGATAGAGTCCGCCTCAAGCAATTGGCGCGCCACCACCTGGAGAGAGCCCACCACGTGAATCTTCATGTCGCCCACCAGGTTCCGCGGCCTGCAGACAAAAGGTCCCGATGCGATGGTGAGCAATGCGCTGAGGGCCATGAGCTCCACCGCGCCTGTCGCGCAGCTGCACCCAGCCATCGCCGCGCCGTTGACCGCAGCTTGGCGCGAGGTCGGCCCCGGCCCCCGAGCCCTCCTGAGTCCCCTGTGGACTGCGCGCAAACATTTCGAAAGCTGCTCATCAAACCTACGGTGCTTGCCTGCCAGTCGCATAGCACTGCGCGAGATTTGCTCGTGGAACTTCCTGACGTCGCAGTGCAACGCGGCGCTGCCAAACCATGTTCCCAACGCGGGGCCTCAACGCCGAGAGCCCAATAGGTCGTCGCCCAACTTCAGGAGGAGAAGGCATAGGCTTGGGGATGAGAACAACCATCGTGGTTCATCGACCTGGGGCAACGGCCGCGCGCGCGAACTTCGCGAGGATGGCAGCGAAGCGAGACGCCAGTGCAGCCGACAATTCGCCCAGCGACAGAGGGCGGGTGCTGCCCCGGCACAGCTTCCTCTTCGCGCAAAAGAAGAGGATGGCGGAACGGACCTGCTCGGAGCTGATAGCCTCGAGGGTGATCTCCACCTGCCACTCTGCAGCGGGAACTTCGTCGGCTCTGAAGCCCTTGGCCCACAGTGACAACCACTCCTGCAACGCGCATTCAACCGCCAGAGGGCCCAACTGAGGTAATGGCGCCATGTCACGTCGCCAGGCAGCGCCGCAGGGGGGGTATCGACCGCCTTCGGCTTGATCAGCTCGCGCGCAACTCTCCCAAAAACATGATAGACCCACGAACCCGGAAAGGGATGTAGAACCGCATGCATGGAAACGTTTTCACGACACCGTATTGGGCGACGGGCACTTCCACGAGACACCCCGCGAAACATTCCACGAGACACGGGCGACCGTTTTCAACGTTTTCCTGGAAACATTCCACGAGACACTCCGCGAAACAGTTCACGAGACATCCCATGAAACATTCCACGACGACAGGCAACCACTCAACCAAGGCGGTGTGGTCGTGCTGGGGAGTGGTCGTGCTGGGGTGTGGTCGTGCTGGGGGGTGGTCGTGCGGGGGGGTGGTCGTGCTGGGGGGGTAGTCGTGCTGGGGGGTGGTCGTGCTGGGGCGTGGTCGTGCTGGGGCGTGGTCGTGCTCGGGCGGGGTCGTGCTGGGGTGTGGTAGTGCTGGGGTGAGGTCCTGCTGGGGAGTGGTCGTGCTGGGTGATGGTCTTGCTGGGGTGGGGTCGTGCTGGGGTGGGGTAATGCTGGGGTGTGGTCGTGCTGGGGTTTGGTCGTGCTGGGGTGGGGTCGTGCTGGGGTGGGGTCGTGCTGGGGTGTGGTCGTGCTGGGGTGTGGTCGTGCTGGGGTGTGGTCGTGGAAACGCATATAGAACCGCCCGCATGCATGGAAACGTTTTCACGACACCGTATTGGGCGACGGGCACTTGCAATGCTGAAGGTGTCGATGGCGATGTGCTGTGCCAGGGGCTGTGCTGTGCCGTGCTGTGCTGACTTGGAATTTGCCATGCTGCGCTGAACTGTGCTGTGCTCAATGGCGTTGTGGATCAACTCGCCCGTGGCCTCCGAATCCTGGCCGAGCTGATTTGGATCTTAAGCCCGAGCTGTCTGAACGCATAACTCGCCCTTGAGCTGGTCGCAATCGAAACGTGCGGGGCTCTCAACCAGCTCGAGTTCAAGATCCGATTCAGTTCCGACGGCCCACCTCAGTTGAGGCACCGGGGACAGGTTTACCAACTAAAAGAGAACCCTGGGCCGGCGCCCTTTCCGGGAAGGCAAATCTCTGGGGCGCCCAGATCCCTCAAGTTCTACAAAACAAGCGATTCGCTCGAGACATCCTCGGTAACTCTGCGGAGCAAGCGTTTCGCTCGAGACATCCTCAACACACGAAAGAGTGGCCCGCACCCTGTGATTTGTCGATCGGGATGTGAAAAACAAGCGGTTCGCCTGAGACGTCCTCAAATTTTAATCCGCCGGCCCACCTCGACCTCGATATTCATCAGGGAAAGAATCCGCCGGCCCACCTCAGTTGAGGCACCGGGGACAGGTTTACCATCCTAAAAGAGAACCCTGGGCCCACGCCCTTTCCGGGAACAAGAGCTGAGTTGCAGAGCTCCCTCCAAAGCCTGGCCTCGGCAGCCGCGCCTGCTTTCCCGTGCATGGCCCAAGAGGCCCCAAGACCATGCTGAGAGAGGGCCGGCGCGTTCAGCCAACGCGAGCCACTCGTCGAGCGCCACCTTCCGCAAGGCCTCTGCTCCAGATCTCGTCTCGAGAATGACCAGGACCTGTGCCTGAAGATAGAGACGCGCGCATGCAGACTGTCGCTTGCCACGAGAGCCACGGTCGGCCCAGCCCCATCGGAGCGTGGCCGTCCAGCTGCGGAGAAGGCTCCGCCAGGTCGCAGCGCCAGCGGAGTCGGGGCGGCGGTGCTTGCGCTGATTCGCTTCAAGCAATGGCTTCTCAGTCATGCGAATGCTTAAGTCGGGCGTGTCCCCCTACAGGGGGATTTCCAACGAAAAATAGAAAATATCCAAACAACTATTCCAAAATGGTCAAACAATGGTCAACAAATAGTCCCCAGATTATTTCTGGATTATTTTTTGATTATTTTTGGGGTATGTTTTATTTTTCGTCGAAGATCCCCCTGTAGGGGGACACGCCCGATATAAGCGAATGCCCATCCCGCATCCGACAAAAATGACGGGCGCCCTTCACGTCGATCTGATGGGTCTTGATAAGGGGTGCTCCTCCAAGGCAAACTACCTGGCACATACCGGCTGCAAACGCCCCATGGACTCGACCATCTCAGCTTGCTCCAGCTGCCCTTTCCACGGTGGACTGCGCGCGCGGCTCGAAGAAGCCCGCGGAGCTGGGGCCTTTCTTGGCCTCCGAGACGGGCCGTCGCGGATGCTCAATCCAGAGAGCGGGGTGGTCCAGGACCCGCCCGAGATAGCAGCAATCCTGATCAAGTGTGGCAGACATGAAGCGTTTTTTTTTCCGCAGGTTTGAGTGCAGGGTTGATAATGATGTTCTCCACCACCTGGCGCCAGCCGCTGGTAGCAAGGGCGCTGGCGCCCGCGGCCCGATGTGTTCCAATAGTGAGCGGCGCAGGACACTGCCCCACAACTCATACCCAGCAAGAAAATTCAAGTTCTCGCCCGTCAATCCACTCGAGGTGGCCAGGGCCACAGAACTTACTCCAATGCTACTACTCCTGGCCACGATGCGGTGGCTCCGCTCTTGGGGAATGGGAATGCCGCAAAACGCCAATGTGAATGCCTATGCAGAGCTCCGCACCCCCAATGACGGCCAGGCGCTCCTTGCCCGTGCGTCGTGGCAGGCCGAACGCGAGATGCATCCCTTGCCCAAGGCACCGCTGCCGAGCTCCTCGAGCAGCCTCAGAGTCGGGGAACCTCGCCTCCGGAGCTAAGGCCGCATCGAATCTGCGCCCAGCCGCAGCGTTCCATTCCGAAATTTACGAGCGCCCTCCCACGCGTCCCCGTGGACGGCGACGATCTGCGCCGGGGCTGCGCGTCCACCCACAGGCCGCCATAGCGGCTGATCCAGCTCGAGCACCGCGGCTGCCCCCGCCGCTTCGCCGCCCGTCAGCGCGCCAACGTCTGGCGCCGCCCTCCGCTCCCCACCGCCCCCGCCCGAGCCGCGCGGGCGAGCGCCGCCTTGCCCGCTCTGCGCCGACGCCGCGGGGGCGCGCGCCCCACCGTCGCCGCCGGGGACTGCCCGCGCCCGGGCCCGTCAGGAAGACGCCGCGGCACGCCCCGCGGGAGGAGCTGGGGCCCGCGCGCGGTCCAGGCTGTCGAGCTCCTCCTCCTCCTCCTCCTCCTCCTCCTCCTCCTCCTCCTCCTCCTCCTCCTATTTCACTCCTCCTCCTGACGCTCTGACTGGATCTCGACGCTGGCGACGGGGAGTTTCTCGACGCCAAGCCGCGCAGCACGCCTCCGCTTCGGCAGGAAGCGCCTCGGCCAGGGGGGGCCCCAGCAGGGTGATTCTGCCTCGGGACGGCCTCCCGAAGCTCCCGCCGGTCGTCCAAATTGAGCACTGCCGTGATTCCTCGCGCCGTTCCTGCCAGGAGCTGGCGTCCTCCTGACGCTCGCAATCGAATCTCCAGTCGCAGCGCGCCGGCCAATTCCCAAGGTCGCTCACCAAAACAGCACGAGAACGCTTTGGGCCCAGGGGGGCGAACAATGACATCAATATAGAAATTCGGAGGTCCGTGCGGATTTCTCGGGTCGGCGCTGGATCCCAATGCCTGGCGCGCGGAGCGCGCCAGGGGCGGCGCTGGAGGCGCTGCCAGGGGGGTCCAGCGCGGATCCGAGAAATCCGCGCGGACCTCAGAGTTTTCATGGTTTGTCAGTCTTCGTTCCCCAGGGGTCAGGCCGAACGTGACCATTGAAGTCACGCGGTGGTAGTCCCACGTCGCGCGGCTCGACAGTAGACTCAACGATTTGCTATTCCAGGCGCAGCCAAACGCTCGCATGGATGTAGTAGACATGACAGCAACGCAGCAAGGAGCAGACCAACCACGTCAACAAGGAGAGAACGCCGACGAAGCTTGCCTACCGCTCCGCGGGCCGAATGCGAGTCGGAGTCGGAGCTGCCCATGGAGCACCCGAACACTCGAACTTCTTCGTCGTCAGGAGGAGGGGGGCACTTCCTCGGCAGCAATCTCGGCGCGCACCTGCGCCGCGTCAGGACCACGGCCTGTATGGGCCGCAGTGGGCGCCGCCTCGACCACCGCGGGCGCGCCGCCCGTCACCGCTCGGCCCGCAGACGGCTCGAGGCGCGCAAGGGCCTGCTGAGAGCACTGCGGGACCTGCTCGCACAGCGTGGTCGCGAAGCCGCGCAGGTCGGGCACCTGGGCGCCAAGCTCGTCATGGCCTTGCTCCAAGAGGCACCGCACCTTGTCCGAATCCAGCAGTAGGACGGTGGCCTCCGATGCCATCGACAGCGGCGCTGCCAGCACCGCGCCCCAGGGCGCCAGCGCCGCCTGCTGCGCCTTGAGCCGCGCCAGGAGCTGCTCCTGCTCAGTGATGCGGCATTCGGCTTCCTCAAGCGCCTGCTCCGCGTCCACGACGCGCTTGCGGCGGGCATTCGGCTGCTTCTTGGACTTGAAGAGCTTCTGCTCAGCCTCGTCGACGTTGTTCAGGAGGGGAAAAAACACACAGACACAATTAATCGTCCACTCCCAGGAAAATATGGGAAAATATGGGAAGTGGTGGGGAAGACAAACACCCAGGAAATATTTGGAAATATGGGGAACATTTTTATTTGTGGGTATTTATTTGTGTGTCCTGGGGCCCCTTCAGTTGTGTAAAAAGGATATGAAGCCGCGACGCCACAGGTGGCGACCCCAGCAGGCGCTGCTCGAGGTCCGGACGCTCGGCGCGCAGGTCGGCCGCGATTCTGCTCCAGATCCCGCCCTCCAGCATCGCGATGGTGCTGAGCTCCTTTAAGGAGAGGAAAAACACACAGACACAATTAATCCTCGATTCCCAAGAAAATATGGGAAAATATGGGAATTGAGCGGGAAGACAAAAACCCAGAAAATATAGGAAAATATGGAGAATAGTTTTATTTGTGTGTATTTATTTGTGTGTCCTGGGGTCCCTTGATCCTTGTCGATGGCGGCGATGCTGTCGTTGCTCGAGGCCAGGTCGCACTCACCGTCACCGTCCTCGCAGGACGTGGGGAAGCCCCCCTCTTGGGACTGCTGTAGCTTCGCCTTTTTGAGTTCGCCTCCAGTCGCCTGATCTGCGCATGGAACTTGGCCAGCTGCTCATCAGGACTCCCCAGCGGCCATTGAGCCTATGCCGACTACTTGGCCCATGGCACACGTTCAGACGGGACCATTGGCGTGACGTGCCCGCCAAAGCGCCACGATTTCGAGACGCCAGAGGAGAAACAGTGATCGTCCTCCGCAAGATCGAGGAAGGATTTGCCATATTTGGGATGCAAGCCGGACTTGCAATGCCACTTCTGCGAGCCCCAATTCTTTGCCATTTGGACCAGGGTGCACGGAGGGAGGAAGGGACTCGCCAAGCCACGCGGGCTAGGGGTACCTGTGCAGGCACGGGGGCGCAGAACCCCCAAGGTGCAGGTATCTTGAGCCAAAGTGGCTACGGAGGGGGAAGGGGAGAAAAGGGACAAGGACGAGAAGGAGGAGGAGCACGCGCAGGAGCAGGAGGAACAAGAGGGTGAGAAGGAAGCAGGTCCGCCTCTCTCGTGTCCTGCCTTGCCACGCACATTCTGCAGGAAAGCGAACTGCTGCACTTGCAAGGCTGTGCCACTCCCCTTCCACAGGAACAGGCGGGAACGGTTCCGCCCACGGACCTCAGTGGTGGCGGGAATGCCATGTCTCCCGTAAGGGGGGCGCTGCCCCCATGGGTCGACCCCTGCTGTCGTCCCTCTCCCCTGGTACGGTTTTTTCCTTTTGGGGTTGGCTGCTACAGCACATGCCTACAGTGATCGAGATGGAAAGGGAAAAGATGAGGAACAACAGGACCGTGCACAGGAAAAGCGTGAGAAAGAAGGGTCGGCTGGGAAACAGGAGGAAGGTGGTTGAATGAGTGGCGAGGAGGAAGGAGGGGGGAGCAGCTAAGAGGAGCAACGGCGCGAGACGGGGGAGCCAGAAAAGGAGAAGCAGCGGCAGGAACAGGAGCGGGACAGGCATGGGCAAGATATGGGAGACGGGCGGCGGCAGCAGGATGGCAGCGACGAGTAGCAACATTAAACAGATAATGCTGATGAGGACACGCAGGAGCAGCAGGAGTAAGACGGAAGAGGCGGGGGAGAAAGGATACAAGGCAAGGAGCAGGAGGTGACACCTCCAGGCATCCTTGCTGCGAGCTGGCGTCCAGGCTGAAACAATATGTGTTGTTTGCAGGTGGATGGGGGAATGAGAAGGGAAGAGGACGCGGAAGCCGTCCTCGCCGTCGTACTTGTTTTCCCACGCAGGCCCCAGGAATATGAACCCGTTCCATGGATTGGCTTTTCATCTTGAGTTGTTTTTTTTTCGGTACGGTCGACATTGTTTCGGCAAGATTGACAGCAGGCCCATGCTGAACAGGAAGAGGTGTCAGTGCCCCCGCGGGCCTTGTCCATTTGAGACAGAAGGACGCCTGCCCAACAGCAGCCGCTGTCGGTTTTGGACAACATTTGGTGCTGTCTGTCGTGCCCATTCTATCCGTACCCATTTCGGGCGTCCAGCGTTTTCCGACGGCCCCAGGGCCCGCCAAGGGCCCCCCTAATTAGGCAACATAATGCGACACAGTTCCCGTCGTGAATTTTGTTTCATGGCGCTCCTCCGCCACCCCCCCCTCGGGCGACGGCCAGGATGTGGGAGGGAGGGGAGGACCACGGCACATTCCCTCAGGGGAGACGCGTAACAGGAGGATGCCCCGTCCAGCAGCCGTTTCATTTCAGTTTTTCTCACGAGTTATGCAGGACGCGTGCTCTCGCTGCAATGCGGGCCACATACTTTGTCTGGACGGTCACAGGTCTTTGCCAAATAGACCACGCTCTTACGTAGCACCCCGCATATGCGGATAAGAATGAGGGGGCGGAGGTGACCTCGGCAGTTTGCGAGACTCTGGGGAAGCCCGCCGCAGGCGCCCAAGTTTCACAACTTGTGCAACGATCCCGCCGCAGGCGCCGATTTCTTCGTCAAACCAATGTGGGTAGGTCGCGGGTGGGTCGCTGTTGGGTCGCGGGTGGGTGCGGGTGGGTCGCGGGTGTACAAGGCAGAAGATCCACCCCCATAAGAATCATCCCGACAAGCGAAGCCGTTTAGCAAACATACGCAAGGAAGGAATCGAGCAGGGCAAGGTTGTTTTGTAAACGCCCAGGGCCGTTTAGCGAACGTCAATTGTCGGGTCCGGGTGTTTTTTCTTCCCTTGAGGGTGGGTCGCGGGGTGGGTCGCGGGTGGGTCGCGGGTTGGGTCGCGGGTGGGTCGCGGGTGGGTCGCGGATGGGTCGTGGGGTGGGTCGCGGGTGGGTCGCGGGGTGGGTCGCGGGTGGGTCGCGGGTGGGTCGCGTTTGGGTCAAGGCTGGGACGTTGTTGGGTCGCGGGTGGGTCGTGGGGTGGGTCGCGGTGTGGGTCGCGGGGTGGGTCGCGGGTTGGGTCGCGGCTTGGTCGCGGGTTTGACGACGACAGCAAACAACAACAACAACAACAACAACCAGAACAAGAACAATACCAACAACAACACCACCAACAACAACAGCACCAACACCAACAACAACGACAACGACAACGACAACAACAACACCAACAACAACCATACCGACAACAACAACAGCAACAACAACAACTACAACAACAACAGCGACAACAACAACAACAACAACACCTACAACTACAACAACTACTGCATCAACAACAAGACAACCAACAGCAACAACAGCGGCAACAACAACACTTACGCAGCAGGCATAATAATCACCACGAGTTTTCACTTGAGCCACGCACCCAGGGACAATGAATGACCGTTCGGCCCCCTCACTGCGCTTTTGCTTTGCTGGGGTCATCGTGCCATTCCCCGATAGCCCCAGGGACCCACGGAAGCGCTGGGGCACCCGAAGACCTTCAGAGGTCGACCGAGAAGTTTGCCCCACTCTTAGAGCAGAATCCTTCATCTCATGTGCCCACCGCAACCGCGAAATGCCCCGCGTCTGCGCACGTGCGCGCATAGCCGAGCACCGACACCTGCAAGGCGCGCGTGCGGCCGCTGCGCGGCCCCCCCCCCAGGTCTTCGAGGTCTCCGAGGAGCGTGCCGGCCTCGCGGTGCCACCCCCCTCCCCCGCCCCTGCCCGCCGCTGGCCACCCCCCCAAGGGGCGAACGTCGTCGTCGTGTCGTCGACGTCGTCGTCGTGTCGCGGTCGTCGTGCGCCGCCGTCGCCGTCCTGACCTTCGCCGAGGGGCTTTGGTCAGTCTCGGCCTCAGGGAGGGCTTGCGGGGCCGCCGCTGTCGCCGCCGCACGCGCGCGCCCGCCCACCGCCGGCCGCCCCCGCAGAGGCGGACGTCGTCGTCGACGCCGCCGTCCGCCGCCGTCGCCGTCGCCGTCGCTCCTAGACTTCCTTGCGGTGCGACCAGGGCACGGGGGACTTGTTCTGTCCCCACCCCCACCTGGCAGGCTGGGGCTGTCAGATTCCACAGGGCTCCCTACGCGCCTCGGAAACCCTGCGTACCGCGGCCGCCATTGACAAAAGTGTGCCAGTGCACTCTGGGTCCCCAGGGGCGCGGTGCTCCCTGGGTATCCCGCCTTGCGCTTTCGGCTGGGGATTGCAATTTTCGTGCTCGGGACCGTCAGGGAACGCCTCGGGACAAAAGGTGGCCACGCGGAAGGGGTCTAGCCCTCGGGGGCCATTTCGCGAGCACAAACAGTCACGACGACAAGCTTGTTGGCTTCGATGGCACAGGACAGGGGCAATGAGACCAGGCACATGGATGGGAGATCTGAGATCATCCACAGAGCGCGCCTCCTGGGAAATGAGGCACGGTCGGATGATAATATATACACGACCACCGCCTGATGGATCAATATTCGGGGGCTTGGCAGGCGGTGGGTGATATATTCGGGCCCCCTGTGGCCAACATGTTCCATGTCCACCGCCCGCTGGGGTTCCAGGACGTCGGTTCCACAGGCGGCGGATATGGATCCCATCTGGAATACGTGGACTGGGATCCGCACGCGCCCCACCTCTTCCTCCGCCGGGGCAGCAACGCCGCGTCCCAGGGGTGGCGCTGGCGAGGAGGAGGAGGAGGAGGGGATAGTAATACTGACAGATGAGTCTGCCCCACCTATCATTTCAAGTACGCACGCGTACCATCCCAGGCAAGCCGGTGTCACCCCCCCTCGCCCCTGCCAAATAATGTTTTGCGCGCGCACTCGTTGATCAAACGGTATCGTTTTCGGCACGCGCGCGTCTTGCCTGCGCCACTCGAGGGCTGCTAGGGGGGACAGCATAGTGGGTAGCCGCCGCAGACACACATTAGACCTCGCCATTCCTGTGAGGGCTGCGATCTGCGAAACTGTCGCCACTTTCGAGTGCTGCTGGGGGGGACAGCGTAGTGGGTAGCCGCCGCAGACCCAAATTAGACCTCGCCACACCTGAGGGGCTGCGATTCCCGAAACTGTCACAACTTTTGAGGGCTGCTGGGGGGGACAGTATAGTGGGTAGCCGCCGCAGATCCAAATTAGACCTCGCCACACCTGAGGGGCTGCGATTCCCGAAACTGTCACAACTTTCGAGGGCTGCTGGGGGGGGACAGTATAGTGGGTAGCCGCCGCAGATCCAAGGTAGACCTCGTCATCCCTGGTGGGAGGGGGGGAGGCTGCGGTCTTCGAAACTGTCACTACTGTCGAGGGCTGCTTGGGGGAACAGCATAGTGAGCAGCCGCCGCAGGCCCAACTTAGACCTCGTCATCCCTGGGGGGTGTGCGATCTGCGAAACTGTCACCACTTTCGAGGGCTGGTTTGGGGGGGTGGGAGAGAGTGGCAGCATAGTGGGTAGCCGCCGCAGATCCAAATGAGACCTCGCCATCCCGGGGGGGGGGGTCTGCGATCTGCGACGCCGTCGCCACTTTCGAGGGCTGCTGGGGGGGACAGCATAGTGGATATCAGCCGCAGGCCCAAATTAGACCTCGACATCCTTGGAGGGGGCTGTGATCTGCGAAACTGTCACTACTTTCGATGGTTGCTGGGGGGGCAGCATAGTGGGTAGCAGCCGCAGGCCCAAGTTAGACCTCGCCATCCCTGGGGGGGCTGCGGTCTTCGAAACTGTCTCCACGTTCGAGTGCTGCTGGGGGGGGGGCAGCGTAGTGGGTAGCCGCCGCAGACCCAAATTAGACCTCGTCATCCCTGGGGGGGGGGGGGCTGCGATCTGCGAAACCGTCGCCATTTTCGATGGCTGCTGGGGGAGGACAGCATGGTGGGCAGCAGCTGCAGACCCAACTTAGACTTCGACATCCCTCAGGGGGCTGCGATTTGGGAAACTGTCGCCACGTTCGAAGGCTGCTGGAGGCGGACAGCATAGTGGGTAGCAGCCGCAGACCCAAAGTAGACCTCGCCATCCCTGGGGGGGCTGCGATCTGCGAAACCCTCGCCACTGTCGAGGGCTGCTTGGGGGGACAGCATAGTGGGCAGCCACCGCAGGCCCACATTAGACCTCGCCATCCCTGGGGGGGTCTGCGATCTGCGAAGCTGTCGCCACTTTCGAGGGTTGCGTGTGGAGACAGCATAGTGGGTAGCCGCCGCAGACCCAAATTAGTCCTCGCCATTCCTGCGGGGGGGGCTGCGATCTGCGATCTTCGAAACAGGCGCCTCGTTCGAGGGCTGCTAGGGGGGACAGCCGTGGGCAGCCGCCGCAGACCCAAGGTAGACCTCGCCATCCCTGGGGGAGGGGGGGGTGGGGGGGGGCGTCTGCGAAACTGTCGCCACTTTCGAAAGCTGCTTGCGGGGGGCAGCATAGGCAGCCGCAGATCCAAAGTAGACCTCGCCATCCCGGGGGGCGGGGGGGGCGATCTGCGAAACCGTCGCAACGTCCGAGGGCTGCTTGGGAGGGCAGCATGGTGGTTGGCAGCCGCCGCAGACCGACATTAGACCTCGCCATCCCTGGGGGGGGGGGGCTGCGATTTGCGAAACTGTCGCCGCTTTCGGATGCTGCTTGGGGGGCCATCATAGTGGGCAACCGCCGCAAATCCAAAGTAGACCCCGCCAAACCCGGGGGGGGCTGCGATTTGCGAAACTGTCGCCGCTTTCGATGGTTGCTTGGGGGGCCAGCATGGTGCGTAGCCGTCACAGATCCAAAGTAGACCTCGCCATCCCGGGGGGGGGGGGGGGCTGCGATGTGCGAAACCGTTGCCGCTTTCGAGGGCTGCTGGGGGGGGCAGCTATAGTGGTAGCCGCCGCAGGTCCAAGGTAGACCTTGTCATCCCTTGGGGGGTTGCGATTCGCGAAACTGTCGCCACGTTCGTGGGCTGCTTTGGGGGGGGGGGGCAGCGTAGTGGTCTGCGAAATTGTTATCACTTTTGATGGCTGCTGGTGGGTCCAGCGGAGTGAGGCTCCGCGCAAATCTCAGCGAGACCTCGCAATCCCTGGGGGGGTTGCGATCTGCGAAACCGTCACCACTTTCCAGGGCTGCTGGCGGGTCCAGCGGAATGAGGCACCGCGCAGGTCTGAGCGGGACCTCGCCGTCCTTGGGGGGCTACGATCTGCGAAACCTTTGCTACTTCCGAAGGCTGGTGGCGGGTCCAGCGGAGTGGGGCACCACGCAGATCTGAGTGGGATTTCGCCATCCTTGGGGGGCTGCGTGCCTCACGAATGCCGCTCGCAGAAGTAGAAGCTTCCATGTCACGTCATCACCTCCGTATAACGTATCCCAAGCTACTCATGCCCCGCATTGCGCAGGGGGTGGGTACGTCGCCAGGGTAATTTCAAACAAATCTGCGCGCACGTTTTTGCGAACCCTTCACGCGAACCATTGTATGCAGCCAGGCCTCTCGCGCGCGAGCTTGCGCGCGGTAGTGTGGCCGCGAATCGCCAGCCGTCGCCAACGAGTCATCGCAATCGCCCGCGCAATGCTTTTTTGCAAACGAAGTTGCGGCTGGATGGGCGGGATGATTGTGCGAGCAGTGGCGTTAACACCGCCAAGCTCTTCACAATGAGTTGTACCACGTAGGTTGCACCACATATATAATAGCACCGCGCTGCATATCTTGCGCCAAATTGATTGCACTACAGGGATTGCACCACATTGATTGCTCCACGTATAGTGCAACTCATATGTCGCGCAATGTACACGACACCAAGTTAGTTGCAGAACTTACGCCGCACATCGTATATTGCACCACCTAGGTTGCCCAGCATACTTTGTATCACGAGGAGTGCACTACATAGTTTGCTTCAAATCGACTGCATCATATAGATGTCTTCAGATTGCGAGCGGCACGTAGATCGCCAGACACACGCGTTTTTCTATATGTATATGCAACTGCAGTTATACAACATATATGTGTGTATACGTATACTCATAAGGATGATGTCCTTTCCCCGTCCCTTGTCCCGATCGATGCCTTCCTTGCCTTGCTGACAACCGCGCCTGTCCCCCCGCTGGCGCACCCCAGGGCCAGGTCTTCCTCAAGCTGGCCAACCAGGAGGGTTGGGTCTTCACCAGGGGCGTCGCCGGGAGGCCGCCCGCCCCATTCGGGAAGAGCGTGGGGGAGGAGTTGTCTTCTCTGACTGAGGCTAGACGACAGATGTTCGAGGTTTAGGAATGAATGTGGTTTTCGTAGGCTTCCGGGTGCCTCCAGAGCCTTCTGGAGACTTCAGCACACTTGCGGAGGCCCGCGGGGGTCAAGGCCCCGAGGTGTGGCGCAAACGTTGCGAGTGTGGTGCTTTGTTGGGCGATGTCACCGTGCGTGCGCCGCGGTCGGGCCGCAGGGAAAGCCATAAACAATCCGCAGCGAAAAGATCGGGAACGCCAGGAAGATCCGCTTGGAGCTTGCGTCGTTCTAGCATCGGGGAACATTTCATCATTATGACTTCCACGACGTCCATGATTACTCCTCCCACGAATCCTGCAGGACGGCAGCCACCACTATTGCATCTGTTACTACTGCTACCATTTTCCATGATGAGCACTGGTAGAAGTGTTACGGCCACTACTAGCACCACCACCACTACTACGACGACTACTACTACTACTACTACTACTACTACTAGTGCGACTGCTACTAGTACGACTACTACAATTACTACTTTTATAGAAAGTACGATTACTCGCTATACAACTGCGACCAGCACTACTACTATCACTACTAGTACGACTTCTACTACAAGTGCTACTCCCAGTACCACTATGACTACTACTACTACTACTACTACCACTACTGCTGCTACTGCTGTTACTATTACTAAAACTACGACTACTGCTGCAGCAACTACTACTAGTACGACACCTACTATTACTACTACTACTACTACTACTACTACGACTACTACTACTACTACTGCTACTACTACTACTACTACTACGACTACTACTACTACTACTGCTACTACTACTACTTTTACTACTACGACTACTACTACTCCCACTACTACGGCAACAACAACTACTACTACTACTACTACTGCCGCCACGACGACTACCACTACGACTAAGACTACTACGACTATTACTACCCGTATTACTACTACTACTACTACTACTACTACTACTACTACTACTGCTACTGCTACTACTACTACTACGGCTCCTACTACTATTACTACAACTACTACTACTACTACTACTACTACTACTACTACTACTACTACTACTACTACGATTATAACTCCTCCCATCGATCGACTACTTTTACTACGGCTACGACTACTACTACTACTACTACTACCACCGCTAGTACTACTACTATTATTATTTTCATTACCATTATAACTACTACTACTACTACTACTATGAGTACTACCATTGCAGGTGCAGTATTACTACTACGGCCACTATTACTGCTACTGCGACTACTATCAGTACTATTACTGCTACTACTATTGCCTGTTCTTGTATCGCTAAAGGTAGAAGCACCATCACCACGATTACTTATCTTTTGCTACTACTATCAGTGTTTCTACTACCACGGTTACTGTAAGCAACCGGTCGATGACCTTTGGCAGTGCTTCAACTACCAGTACTGCGACTACTACTACCATTACGACAAATCTGACCACTACTACGACTACTACGACTACTACTACTACTTTTACTTTTACTACTGCTACTACCACTACTACTACTACTACTACTACTACTACTACTACTACTACTACTACTACTTCTACTACTACTACTATTACTATTACTACTACTACTACTACTACTACTACTACTACTACTACCACTACTACTACTACTACTACTACTACTACTACTACTACTACTAGTACTGCTACTACTACCACTATTATTTCTACTACTACGACGACTAATACGAATGCTCCCATAGGTAGGATTACGATCAGTACGACTACGATACGGCTTCGATTACTGATGTTCTTGATTCGACGAGAGCAAGTTGTACTACTACTACCACTACTACTACCACTACGATTGCTGCGACAACCATTACGACCACTATTACAATTACGACTACGACTACTATTATTACTGCTACTACGACTACTACTACTACTTCTACTACTACTGCTACTACTACTACTATGACTACGACTACAAACCGTTTCACGTACGACTGCCGCGACTGTTCTTCTTACTGCGGCCTTGACTGCGAACACGGGTACTCTTATTACTTCTACTTCTTCTTTTTTACTACTACTACTACGACTACTACTACTACTACTACTACTACTACTACCACGACTACTACTACTACTATTACTACTACTACTACTATTACTACTACTAGTGCGACTGCTACTACTACTACTACGACGACGACTACTACTACTACTACTAATACTACTACTACTACTACTACTACTACTACGACTACTACTACTTACAGGAATCCCATTGCATCGGGTACGAGTACTAGTATTACTACGACTACTATGACTACTACTACTACTACTACTACTACTACTACTACTGCGACTACGACGACGACTACTACTACTACTACTACTACTACTATTACTACTACTACTACTACTACTACTACTACTACTACTACTACGACTACGACTACTACCACTACTACTACTACTACTGCTGCTACTACTACTACTATTACTACTACGACGACTACAACTACTTACTACTACTACTACTACTACTACTGCGACCACTACTACTTCTACTACTGCGATTTCGGCTGCGGTTACGAATCGGACTACTACGAATATTTTTTCCTACGACTCATACCACCACTACTACGACTACTACTACTCCTACTACTTCCAGCAATCGTGCGACTACTCTGAACTCTGACTATCACTACCGCGAGAACTACTACGAT